>JAZHYW010005188.1:0-10863 GCA_037355805.1 Ixodes ricinus | reverse complement strand
ATGACTTTTTTTCGGATGTTTTCGACCGGTACGGTCGAAAACAAAAACAGGTAAAACAAAAACTAAAATTTTGTTTAAACATTGGTTGGCTAAGAGAATGGATAATGAAAATTGGAACTATACTTTATTCTTGAATTCAAAGGCATTGCGCGAATATAACCTTATTGGACTATAACCATATCGTAATCGTTCAGTAGGTATTAAATGTAAGGTTTTATTTTTTGAGTAATATATGTATGTCATAAAAAAGTGAAAGCCGTTTACAACTCCCTGTAACGCCGAATTAGAGCGCAGCTCTTTAGGAGGAGGAGGGAAGGGTACTGAGGGGGCGTGGTCACGTGACCTCAAAGAGGGGGGGGGGTCACGTCCTCCCGAAGAAACCCGAGATGCTCCCGAAGTCCTCCCGAAGGAATCGAGGTCCTCGGAGGGGGGGGGGGGCGACGCTGACGCCGACGCCGACGCCGCTCAAGCGGGAAACGGGCGCCTAAGAGCTGCGCTCTAAAATAAACTTCAGAAATGTTATCATCCACACCAACTAAATTATTGAAAAACGGGCGACATTTTTTTACAAAAAAATATGATATATTTTATTAACATTTTGATCATTTAATATTTTAACAAGCATGTTGCGTCCCCTCCGACTGAACTTCCGAGGGCCTGTCAGGCTGGGCGGGCAACATTAATCACTGAGCAAATAAACGCCGACGAGAACAGTCGTTCGCGGTCAGTCATCGTTTAGCATCACCAGGCTGCGAGTCGCATCTTCACTCGGCGGGTGCCTCGACTCCCTCGTCCGCCATCCCAGGAGATCATGACACTGGCAACGATTATCGCCCACCTATGGGCCCACGCCGCCAAAAGTGGCAGCTTCTCTCCCCCCCCCTTTTTTTTTTGCCGGCATGCCGCTGTACGGGGCACTCGAACCGTTTGGTATGATTAAAATAGCGAAAACTTGACAAGGACAGCAAAGAAGGCACACGTAGAACAGAACTGGCGCTTACTTCCAACTAAGTTTATTTCATCATCCAACCAAGCAATATATAGCATCGCCAGCGAACATACAAAAACACAAAAACATAGAAAATAGTATACCACGCGCCTTTCTTCAGATAAAACCATCAAGAAAAAATAATTCTTTGTCAACGAGACACACCGACGGCATGCTGACGCACTTGTCTCCAGCTTTTTCGATAAAAAACGCCTCGATAATTTCCCTCTCCGTCTTGTCCTTTGCTTTCTTTGGGAACTTCGTCAAATTCAAAAGCTGTTTACACCCACATCGTTTAACGTGCTCAGCAAGATGATCACCCAAATTGCTTCGTACCGACAGATTATGCTCGCGCGCTCTCTCATTGAAACACCGACCCATTTGTCCAATGTAAATGCGGCCACAGCTAAAAGGAATTTCATAAACAACCCCACTTTTGCAGTTAGTGTACATGACGGCATGTCTTTTTTGCGCAATGATCACTTTTTTCTTTGTAAGCATAAGACATATCTTGCCAAGCTTGCAGGGAGCCGAAAAAAGGAGATTAATACCATATCTACCAGCTATCTTTTCTAAATTATGCGATACCTTGTGCATATAAGGCACAACTTGCACTCTTTTTTGTTGATCTGTTCTAGAGTACGTTTTTTATTCTGTGATCCTTTAAGTTTTTGTAATAGGCTCTCGCAAGCGCTTGAAAGTAACATGTTAGGGTACCCTGCAGAT
Source organism: Ixodes ricinus (assembly GCA_037355805.1). Taxonomy (NCBI): domain Eukaryota; kingdom Metazoa; phylum Arthropoda; class Arachnida; order Ixodida; family Ixodidae; genus Ixodes; species Ixodes ricinus. The sequence goes on along the minus strand of JAZHYW010005188.1, from coordinate 9,149 downwards.
GTTAACTTCCTAAACTGCTGATCGAAGGCGGTTGACATTTTGTGTTCGCAATTTTTTGTGACGGCAGCCAGTAAGCAATTTGTAGCTATTCCTCTTTTTATAAGTTTGGAGTGGGCACTTTCAAATGACAAAATACATTTTCTGGATCGTGGGTTGTACATCCCATGATCCCACGATTCGTGGCAAGTTCAAGCGAGCCGTTATTTACAGCGTCAACTGAACACGTTGGCATGTGATGATCTTTTTTTTTGTAAAAAACTCTATGGAGATATTACAGGACATCAAGGACGGACTTATAACGGCCAGATCAGCCTTCTCAGTGGATGTGGAAGGCTTGTATTATTCAGTGCCACATGATGGACTCTTCAATGCTGTAAGGGACAAGATCGAAGAATCCGGACGAACCAAGTTCCAAAATTCGGCTGGCATCAACTGTGAGAACTTTCTAACCCTCTTGCAATTCTATGTTAAGTCGACAGCTGTCAGCCTTAATGACCAGTTCTTTATACAAAAAAAGGTATATGTATTGGGTCTTCTGTCGCCCCAGTGTTGTGCGATATTTATCTGGGCGAAATGGATAAACGTATATCTGGGTCTCTTGAAGATATACATGTGCTTAAGGTTTACCGATACGTTGACGATTTTTTAGTTGTTTTAGGAGATTTGACTGGGACAAATGAATTTGATGTTGCTTCAAAAATTATCGACATTTTTAATGTCCACTCGGGAGGTTTAAAATTCACTTGCGAATTTGCAAACCAAAATTGCATTCAGTTTTTAGATTTACAGCTTGATTTCTCTAGGCAACACTTGTGCTGGATGTACAACCCACGATCCAGAAAAAGTCTTCTGTCATTTGAAAGTGCCCACTCCAAACTTATGAAAAGAAGAATAGCTACAAATTGCTTACTGGCTGCCCTCACAAAAAGTTGGGAACACAAAATATCAGCCGCCTTCGATCAGCAATTTAGGAAGTTAAAATCTGCAGGGTACCTTAACATGTTACTTTCAAGCGTTTGCGAGAGCCTATTACAAAAACTTAAAGGATCACAGAATAAAAACGTACTCTAGAACAGATCAACAAAAAAAGAGTGCAAGTTGTGCCTTATATGCACAAGGTATCGCATAATTTAGAAAAGATAACTGGTAGATATGGTATTAATCTCCTTTTTCGGCTCCCTGCAAGCTTGGCAAGATATGTCTTATGCTTACAAGAAAAAGTGATCAATGCGCAAAAAACATGCCGTCATGTACACTAACTGCACAAGTAGGGTTGTTTATGAAATTTCTTTTAGCTGTGGCCGCATTTACATTGGACAAACGGGTTGGTGTTTCAATGAGAGAGCGCGCGAACGTAATCTGTCGGTACGAAGCAATTTGGGTGGTCATCTTGCTGAGCACGTTAAACGATGTGGGTGTAAACAGCTTTTGAATTTGACGAAGTTCCTAAAGAAAGCAAAGGACAAGACGGAAAGGGAAATTATCGATGCGCTTTTTTTATCAAAAAGCGGGAGACAAGTGCGTCAGCATGCCGTCGGTGTGTCTCATTGACAAAGGATTATTTTTTCTTGATGGTTTTATCTGAAGAAAGGCACGTGGTATACTATTTTTATGTTTTTGTGTTTTTTATGTTCGCTGGCGATGGTATATATTGCTTGGTTGGATGACGAAATAAACTTAGTTGGAAGTAAGCGCCAGTCCTGTTGTACGTGTGCCTTCTTTTTTGTCCTTGTCAAGTTTGCGCTATTTTAATCATATCCAATCAGAGCCAACTAGCCCAAACAAAAGTCGTGTTACCGTTCGAGGGAGTTGTGTCTGCTTGGCCAGTCTACGAGGAACTAGTCCACGTGTTCTTCCGGGCAAATAACAAACCTGCGAACAAGCCGCGGGACATTTTTCTGGACAGCTGCGGGACCCGCGTCTTCCGTCCCCTGCTTGACCTCCTCAAGTTGGCTACACCACTAGCTAAAACGCTGGATGAGCTCCTCACCACGCAACACTCGCACCTCAACCTGGCGCGGTCCAAACTAATGGAGCGGTTCTGCTTCAAAACCCGGAGCCACCGGGTAGAGGAGACCTTCGATCAGTATGTCCCTGCGTTAAGTGGCTTAGCGAGTACCTTCGCACTCCGCGATAAACTGGGCTGCCTGCTCCTGGGACCCTCTCGTCTACGGCATCAACAACCGCACCATGCACACGCGACTCTTGGGGCTCCCCAACCCCTCGCTGGACGACGACATGAAGGCAGTGATGGCGATAAAGGTGAACAAGATGGCGTCAAAAGGCGCTGCCTGCTGCCGCTGCGGTGCTGCCCACTTCCTACATGGCGCCAGTTCTCCCAAGCACAATGCTTCAGGTGTGGAAGAACTGGGCATTTCGCACGGGTATCCAGAGGGGAGAAAGAACGGCGACCAACAGCAGAGCCTGCATCAAGCCCAGGTTCCGCGCAAGCCCGTTGCCAGGGTGGCCGTCACAAGAGAACGCGACGGAGACGAGCGGCAGCAAGCCCATGTCCCTCTTCGGCCGGACTCCACGCCGTGGCCAACGACCAGCAGATCTTCACCATGTGGCTCACGAACCCTGTCTGCTGGCACCCCATTTCTATGGAGCTGGACACAGGGGCCAACGTGTCGGTCATGGCCGGAAAACTGTTCAAGCGGACCTTCCCGTTTTTCCGTCGAGACTTCGGGCGTCATTCTGCGCAGCTACTCTGAAAAACTCTCCCAGGTCCAGAATCATGCCGAGGTCAGAGCTCGCTTTGGCGACAGGGTGGCAATCCTTTTCTTTTACCTAACCGAGGGATCACCGCCAAAGCTGCTTTGCCGGAACTGGATTCACGCACTGGGCCTTCGACTGCCGAAGTACAAGGGAGCTGCCCTGCATATGATGAAAAACGTCCCAAGCCTCCTGACCGGCTTCAAGTCCCTGTTCCAGCCACGGGTGGGCACTTTCGCCGGCACGCAGGCGGCCATCTACGTATCCGAGGGAGCCCGGTCCTGTTTTTTCCAGCCTCGTCCACTACCATTCGCCCTGAAGGACGGGGTGACTCAGGAGATGCAACGGTTGCAGGAGAGGGCATCCTGGAGCCCGTCAAGACATTGGAGTGGGCCGCGCCTATGGTTCCAGCCGCCAAGCGAGATGGCAGTGTCACTATCTGCAAGGATTTCAAGGTCACCATCGACCACGTCGCTGCCGTCGAGAAGTACCCACTGCCTCGGATTGAGGATCTCTGTTCGGCTTTGTTCTGGGTGCAGAAATTTATCAAGCTTAATTTCAGAGACTCTTACCAGCAGCTGGTACTCCAGGATGTCGCCCGGAAGTATGCCATCATACAACGGCTTTGGAAATCCTTCATTACACGAGTCAACCGTTCGCCTGTCCCCAACCCAGCCAGCTTTGAGAGGAAGATGGACAACCTCTGCAGGCGCATGAGGCACGTGTCAGTGTAATTGAACTACATCCTGGTTACCGGCACCGACGACAGGGACCACCTGCGGAACCTGCACGAAGTCAACGCACGAGTGGAGGACGCCGGTCTTAAGCTCAAACTGAAAAAGTGCGCTTTCCTGGCTCCTAGGGTTGTGTGGCGGGGACACGTCATCTACCAGGCCGGTCTGTCATTGGCCCCCGGAAAGGTGATGCTTGCTCGATGCGCCGAAGCCCCACGACACGAAGGAGCTTCAGCGCAACCTCGGCCTCATCACCTTCTACAGGAGGTTCCTCTTGAACCTGTCGGGGCACCAACAGTCGCTCTATCTTCTGCTTCGAGGTGGTCAGCAGTGGGTCTGGAAGAAGAATTAGAACTTGGCGTTTCAGTGCAGTGAGGAGCTAATCACAAAACGGGAACAAACAATACATAGGAAACTACCACCCAATTTCATTGACTTCAACTACATGTAAACTTCTTTAACATAGAATGTATACTCATTTATCAGCATTCGTTGATAAGCATAACATTTTGTCTGAGCAGCAGCATGGCTTCAGAGAAGGTTTCTAGACATGTACTCAATTAATTAAAACCTTTCGTGATGTTTACTCGGAAATAAACTGCAGAAAACACATTAATGCTATTTTTATCAATTTCGCGAAGGCCAAATTTATGGTTTTTCATAAAAGATATTATACAAATTAGACAAGATAGGTAAGAACACACAGTTAGTTTAATTGATCTCAGCATATCTCTCAAACTGTCAACAGTACGCAGTTTTTGGTGGACATTGTTTTGACCGACTTTCCATAGACTCTCGCGTTCCCCAGGGGTTTGAGCTGGGCGTTCCCTTTTAACTTGTCTTTTGCTGTTTATTGTAAACATAGTACGAAATTGTCATGTGAAAATCAAATTGTACGCTGATGACTGCATAATACACTGAGAGGTAGACAGTGCTTCGGATTAACTTTTATTAAACAAAGCATTCCAAAATATCGCAACATGGTGCACGGATTGGCAAATTACCATCACCTTTAGCGGTTTTTATGAGCATTACTAACAAAAAAAGACACTTTAAAGTTCGTCTACAATGCTTATAATATTCCCCCATCAGAAGTGACACACTATAAATACCTTGGACAATGGAGGTATATTAGTTGAACAAAGCAAATCGATTACACAACATCTGTGTCTCTGCTGAAGTTCTTTTTCTTAGAGGAATGTTAAAACTTTCTCCGCCTTTCTCACGTCGTCTCACATATAAAACTATAGTTGTGCCAACATTATATTATGCTGCAATCATTTTGGGATCCTTTCACTAAGATTAACATTTGGAAACGTGCCTCAGTACACAAAAAAGGTTGCTCACTTTATTTATAACAACTTTGGCCTCAGTTCCATTACCGAACTTTTAACCATAGCTAATTTACTGTCCTTATGTGAAAGAAATCGGCATTCTAGACTAAACGTTTACCAGTTAATAAAGGTCATTTTAAGGTAATCCGGATTAATCACTTTCGCATCAGGACATGCTATTCGACAAAGGCGTGCTCTAACAATAACTCATATTGAATCAGGTAGTATTTGCATCCTATATTTTTTTTCCACGAACAATAACGGAGTGGATTGACCGCACTGAGAGAGTTGTTATGCAGCTATCATTGTCATTATTCGCATCCCATACCAGTTAGCTTCTGTAGTACTGTATTTGTTCATGTGTACTATAAGTTGTTTACATTTTTGTTAAAGTGTACCACAACTTGCTTCCATTTTTCTTGTTTTTGCAATAATGTTAATTTTTATTATTGTACCCACTTGCGACAGTCCCATCAAGGATTTCAGTATTATTAAAAAATTAATAAACACCCCAGGTTCCAGTGCTGGTGCACTTCGATCCGGTCAAGCCTCTCGTCCTTTCCGTAGATGGGGCGCCGTACCGTGTAGGAGTCGTCCTGTCGCATCGGTGCCAGAATTGTCAGGAACTCCCTGTGGGGTTAGCTTCCCGCCGGCTTCATTCTGCAGAGAAACGCTATAGCCAATCGGACAAGGAGGACCTGGCCCTCGTGTTTGGGCCGGAGCGCTTCCAGCAGTACCTGTGGGGCCGGAAATTCCAGGCAGTCACAGACCACAAGCCGCTGCTGGCGCTGCTGGGACCCGACAAGGCGGTTCCCGTGCAAGCCTTACCTCGAGTGCCACGCTGGGCCTTCAAGCTGACGGCGTACAGCTACAAACTGTTCTACCGGCCTGGAAAGACCTGGGACCTGCTAATGCCCTGACCTCCCTGCCTCTCTCGGGGGTGCCTGCTGCCATTCCAGTGCCAGCTGAGGTCTTCATGCTGGAGCAGGCCTACCCCGGGGTACTATCCAGGACTGCGGTGTCGCAGGCAACCAGCCGGAACCCAGTCCTTTCCCAGGTGGTGAAGGCGGTGTTCCAAGGAAAGGAGCTGCGACAGAAGGTCTACAGCCACAAGGACGCCGAGCTGAGCCTTCAGCAGGGCAGCCTACTTTGTGGTTTCAGGGTGGTGATTTCACAAAGTCTCCGGGTAAGGGTCCTGTAGTTTCGGCATGCTGGCCACACTGGCGTCGAAGAGGCCAAGATAATAATAATAATAATAATAGCAAAGTTTATTTCCCATTCAATACAGGAATGGAGGACACAGAGGGAAAAAGCTGTTTAACAGCTTGATGGAGCCCCTGCTCCCTTACAGTTCCACATGACAGATTAAAATACATAGCAACAGCAAAATTATGAACATTGTATTCAAAAAATAGATTACAACCTATCGCAGAAAACTAATATATTCAATTCAAATAAGGAAATCAATCTTGCATTGTGACAGACATTATATCAAACTTTTTTGTTTAAGAGGAGATTTATTAAAGTAGGTAGCATATACTTTAGAGACTCCATGGAGTAGTTGTTATGGCAAAGAGGCACAGCCCAGCGTGCCGCCGAACGAGTTGGATAAGAGGTAACATGTTCCCTTAGTTTAGAAAGTTTGGCCAGAATATCCACGTTTCTTTTTTTTCCTATCTTAAAGCGGACCATATGTCTATACGTATACATATCGAAAACACGCAACAAATTATATTTTTCAAACAAACCCTCGGTGCTTGAAATATAAGAAACATTAGCAATGAGGCGGACAAATTTTTTGTAATATATGTACTTTTTGTAGATTTGAATTGGTGGTTGTACCCCATACCAGGTGGCAGTAGTTTAAGTGGGATGTAAATATAGTTTGATATATAAGTAGTTTAACGTTGTTTGGTAAAATAAAACTGTTTCGTGAGACTAATCCAATGACCCTGGACAATCTAGGAAGTATATAGCTTACATGGTCGTCCCAAGACAAATACTGGTTAAAAATAACGCCAAGACTTTTGAAATTCTCCACTATCTCTATAACATTTAAATTTATTACGAGACTTTTCGTTATAAAAACGCTTTTATTTTTGGTTCGAAAGAGAATTGCTTTGGTTTTACTACTATTAATTTTAAGTCCGTCGTCGGATGTCCAATTTTGCAACCCTGTAAAAGTATCATTTGCGCAGTTGATAAGTTCATCACTAGTCTTAGTCGAAAATAAAAGGGTTGTATCGTCCGCATATATAACAAATTTAGCAAGACAATCTATGTTAACAATATCGTTAATATAAATGTTAAATAGCAAAGGTCCCAAAATACTCCCCGTCTGTGGTACACCGGAGAAAACAGACTTTATATTAGATGAAAAGCCATTTAAATAGACAAACTGCTTACGATTACTCAAATATGATTGAAGCAACGTAAGTGCTTGGCCCCGAATTCCATAAAGATAAAGTTTTTTAGGAATAAATTATGGTTTAGATAATCGAATGCTTTCGTAAAATCAATAAATACGCCTAAAGCTATCTGGTTTGCCTCAAAACGCTCTAAACTAAATTATTTTTGTTCTAGTATTGCTAGATCTGTTGAACGTTGCTTCATGATCCCAAATTGATCATTTGTAAATACACGATACTTATTAAAAAGTTTGACAGACGAATATGAATAAGTTTTTATAAGCCCTTAGAAAAAATCCGTAAGATAGTGATAGGTGTATAATTATTTATGTCGTTCTTGTCTCCATTTTTATAAAGCACAGACACTCTAGCTTTTTGCATAAGCTGCGGAAACACCCCAGTTGAAAAACATAAATTAAAAATGGAAGTAAGGAAGGGAGTGATCAATGGTAAAACATATTTCAGCGGCCGAATCTGCATACCATCGGTATCACAGCTATGGCTATTTTTAATTCCATAAAGACTGTAGACACCTCTGTATCAGTAACTGGCAATAAAAAATGGAATCCCTCGTTTTAAAGGTTAAATTATCACATGCGGCATCTCTACAGTTAATTTGAGGCAAATCAACAAACCTGTCATTAAATGCGTTTGCCAACGACACGCCAGTTAATTTCTCCCTTGCAGAAATAATGCATTCTAAGCGATGGGACGTGTTGCCTTCTATAACTGAATTTAAGGTCTTCCATATAAGGTCAGAACGGCCTACAGAGTTTCTAAAGGATGCATGATGATAACGCGTCCTTGCTTTTCTCAGGGCGTTCGTCAGTTGATTACGGTACGATTTAAAAGTCCGAAGGTCATTGGGATCTCTGGTTTTTGTGAACTTTCTATATAGCGCATTTTTAACATTCATATTTTCAAGTAGATCTAAAGTTATCCATGGTTTCCGAATGCGTTTCTTCACTTGGTTGCCCGATCTAACGTTTGGTGGCCTGGACTGGACCAGAACATCGCTGGCATGGCGCAGCGCTGCCTAGTCTTTCAAGAGCACCAGCGGGCATCACGTTATGCGGAGATCGCGCCCTTGCCGTTCCCACATAGACCCTTGTCCCGCTTGCATGTAGATTTTGGGGTCCCTTTCAAGGGACACTATTTAATCGTGGTAACGAACGCCTTTTCGAAGAGGGTGGACGTTGTACCTGTCACCACTTCATCAGTATGTGTGACCATTGCGGAGCTGCGGCAGGTCTTTTAGGCCTAGGGGTGGCCAGACAATATTGTGTACAACAATGGTCCCGCTTTCACCAGCGCCAAGTACCTGGCCTGGCTGACGAAAAACGGAATCCGCCGGACGATGGTTCCGCCGTACCACCCTGCTTCCAATGGGACAGCCGAGCGGGTGGTGCAGACCATCAAGGGCAATCTCAAGATGAGCCACTCCAGGGACTTCCGGACGCATGTGGTCCAGGTACTGTTCCAGTACCGGACCACGCCCGTCCTGCATCCGGACCTCCGGTCCACAATGCTCCTAAAGCAGAAGCAGAAGCTGGCTCTTGACCGAGGGAACCGTCCCGAGCCTTTACCAAAATCTGGTGCGTCCATCTTCTCTAGGAACTTTGGTCCTGGCGAACCCTGGTCCACCGGACATATAGTCTCACCAGCAATCGCCTCGTCGCTGCTCGTCCACATGCCCTACGGGACCCCGTGGCACCAGCACGGGGAACATGTTAGACCTCGCCTCGAGAACTGGCTTGCACTCTCGGCCGGAACTTCGGAAAACCAGCCCGCTGTTGAACCAATGGAAAAATCAAGTGGGGCCAGCGGAGCGCCGTCTAACTCTTAGAGGCTGCAAGCTTCGCCAGTTCTGTGGTGCCAGTTGGGCGGGCGTCAAGTTCGGCGGCACTCTAAGTTCAGGCAGCACCCGGCGTTGCGACGCACAGCCCGTCAACACTTGC
>JAZHYW010005187.1:0-34243 GCA_037355805.1 Ixodes ricinus | reverse complement strand
TGAGATATATAAATTTAACATATAAATTCGTATATTTGAATAGACGTTATGTTCCAAGTTCTATTTTGAAATGCAAGGCTTGGTCGTCGTCACTCTTTATGCCTAATAAATATTTCATTCTTGAAACATCGCATATATGTGTTGACTTTTATTTAACACAATGAAAAAGGCGATGTTCGCACGTGATGACATATAAAAAGGCTGGACGTACACCTAAGCACTTCTTATGAGCTGTGAATGCGAAAGCGTAAATGTCGTTCTTGCGCGCGTTCTCGTGAGGTGTCCACGCCGCGCTCCGGAGTATGTTCGAGCGCGCTCTCTGTGTGAGGCCAAACGCTTCCTTTTTCCCGGCGCGCTCTGGTGCGGATTTATCTGGCGCGGGCACGTAGCTCCATGGGTTGGCTCTCCTTGCGACTGAAGCGTCTCGGCCAATGGGAGCCTCGTCCTTTGTAACTATGACGCGCGCCAGCCCTATTCCATGAGATTTCGGCTTCACTTGGAGAGGGGAATTTGTTTCCGTTTGGCTCGGCTTTTTGTGCGACTTCGAAGCTGGGATGCCTCAGATCGCGACTTGACTTCGCTCTATTGGGAGAGGGGAATTTATCTGCCGTTTGGCGCGGGTGATGACGTGAGTCCGCTCCATGGGGCAGTTAATGCTATCGCATTAATAATATATAAGGGTTTTCAAACAAATATTGAAATTCTAATTAAAAAGATTTCTTAAAATGTCTCATGGGAATTAGCAGCTGACAGATACTTACCTCCTAAAGCATTTGTTTATGCGAAATAATATGCTCATTGGAGGGAACTACATGGTTTGATGTGCCGACAGCCCTAGGACGTATTTTTTACTTTTTCAAACTTTCGCTTCTCTACGGACGCTAAGCCGTAATAAGAAGTTAGGCGTCTTTAAACCTTTACTAATATTCGCCTTTTATTCTTTTTTTTATCAGAAAGGGAAATATTGCATACGCTGCGGGAATTGCACACACTACATAAAATATGTAGGAACAGAAGTTTATTGGAATTTATACTGCGGCCGAAAAGCGCCGTTAAATCGGATAACACTGCTTGTGATGATTAGCTAGTTGTTGAACAGAAAATTGAGAAACCCGTCTTTGTTTTGAACTTTTCTCCATAGGTGTCATGAGAGAATGCTCTGATTAATGGTCTTCACACGTTTTTGCTAAAAGGCCGGATCAAAAATGTGTAGCTGTCTCAAGGGAAGGAAAATCGAAGGAGTATATTTAAAGAAGTAAAAGCTAAATGAATAATCCTAATTTAGGAGTAATTAAATACAAATATAAAATTTAGAGAAAAACTAAAAAAGAAGAATGTAAGGTGGACTAATACTTCAAACTTAATTTAAATATAGCATTTAGCAAAAACCATGAAGTTACACCATAATAAGAAGCCGGCAAATTCACAAGGTGTAATTCAAAGTGCATAGGAACATTCGCACGTTGAAAAAAGGCAGACAACTAATGAGATTGATAGAACTGGTGCCGACAATATGCAAAAGATACGATACAGTGCACTATGCGCAATATACATAGGAACACACATAGACTTTAACGTACGAAGTTACACAGATATAAAACAGGTACTAAGAATGGTGATGCTGTTGAAGACAAAGTCAATTAAATATGATCACGAGATGATTTGCCTTACGATATGCAGTTTTTTGTCGTTTTGTTTTTTTCTGGCAGGGCTGGAAAGTATCCTGACGCAATATGTATTGCGATTTCATTTTTTTTAATATTTACGAGTATTAATATTTCTATATAGAGATACCTAGAAAAATGTATTTGTATATGTGTTGTGACAAACATTTGCCATGTATTGCTTCTATCGCGATACTCTGCCAGTCTTGGGGAACTGGTTATGTTGGTTTTTCGACAGTTAACTGAGGGTTTTCTCAAATAAACTGAACACCACCTTTTCGGTGTGAACGGTCAAAGAACTTGTGATAAGCGCCCGCGGCAAACCCTCATCTACATGGGGAAAATCTAGTCGTATAATATATATCCTAGCCACCAAATTAAAAATAAATAAATAACAGTGTGAGCTCCTCTCATAACCCTGTTTTGTCAAACTGAACCTTGTTTTGCCACAATGGCGCGTCTCAATTTGAGGCACACCTTCGCGGCAAAACAGGGTTTAATTTGGGCCCGCGCCTTTTCTGAAACATAACAAGTCCTTGTTGGTCTCGACTCTCCAGTACCTGTGTGGGTCACCGGGGGCGACAATGATCTTAGCGGCATTCGGGATGGTAGCTGTGAACGCGTGAAAAGTGTGAGATCAAGGAGGTGCATAAACTGACGTAAATGTGAGGAATAACTTTCCTGTCACTTGCACTCGCCACTACGCACCTTCACGCCTGCAACTTATCGGTAAAAATAATTCTGTACCTGTATCTGTATTCCGAAATACTTTTTTCATGTTTTTGCCGAAGTATCTCAAGGATAGCACATTACATAAAGGGCAAATGTTTGTCAGTTTATGTATCTTGGCTCCAAAATACATTTATCTCAGTATTTACACTACCGGACTACTTTTTGATTATCCCTGCCCAGCGCTGTTTTCTGCTATCCTAGTTTGCGCGGATGGCGGGTGTTGCGGCAGCGTTTCTTTACACGTGTTTATTTTTGAGCCGCGGCCTGCAAAAAGCTGGCTGCGGGGAGGTCGGAGGATCTCTGCGTGCCGGATTCTTCCCGCTGACCGGTGTTTGGAGACCCCTGCTTTGACCCATTTTAATTTCGCTTTGTTTTTACAATAAAGTATCTTTTGAGCTAGCGGTACTATAGTCGGTTACAATAAGTCAAGAAGGTAGAAGCAGCTCTTCCCACAAGCGTGATGCGCTCGTTTCAAATGCCTCCGCGGTCGATAGAGGAGTTCACTGGAAACGCTCCTTGCTCCGCTTCAATGGATAGATAATGGCCACAGAGTGGTGCCAACTTGTCTTCGACCCCCACTTTTTAAGAAAGCGACTTTTGTATTCATTGGAGGCGGAAGCGGGCCCATGAAAGCAGCCTTTGTATCCATCGGTAGGGGAACCTAATCCACGGAAGTCGTATTTGTTTCCATCAAAATAGAAATCTCTAAAATCCCTCTCGTGGCTTCCACAATGCTAATGGCGAATTCAGGTGGTCAATCGTCGGCAACTTATTTTGCCGGGAATCCGGCAATCGTGTTCGCGTGGTCAGTTTCCGGCCGGCGCGCACCGTTCGGGTGGTGATTCTCCGGCAAGCACCTGCAACTTTCCGGCGCTCTTTCCGCCCGAGCTCCAAACGGCCGGGCGAGTAGGCGCCGGACTGTATCCGGTGTCGTCGCTTCCGAAATGGGAGAGGAGGTCAGTGAGAAAAATATGAACGAAAGAACGAAACTGATCTGAAGTCACTTCAGCCGCCACTAATCGAGTCAATTAAAACCGTTGGGATATGGGTGACGGCGGCGACAGGCCTCTCGCTAGCGGTGTCGCGCGGGAAAGAGGCGAAGTAAACTGCCACCGTCCGGCGTTTTGTGTTCGGGTGGTGAGGGTCACGTGGTGTGCCGCCGGCGCGTTTCTGGCTGCCAGTTCTGCCGGCTCGGTCTCGCCGCGATCGACCACCCGAATTTGCCATAAGTCAAAGATAAAGCAAATATGTACAGGAAGGCAAGACTCTCGTCGCGCGTTGGCCGCGACGTCATGGAAACGATGGGACGTGATTGGATGCGGAGGTGGCCAAGGATTATATCATTCCCTTTGAGGGGCATTCGCCCCTACCTTCTTGACCTGTGACTTACTATAGATATTTTATGCATTTGCACGTGCACTACTCCTCAGCCTTAACACCACCACTCGGTTACCCAAATATTTCTCCTTGGCCGACTGCTCAAAACAAAATCGGTCATTACACCTGCTAAAATGTTTTCATCGTGCTGGGTAAAGGTACGCGAGCATTAAATTGGGATATCAAAACGACCCCACATAGTTAAATCGTTTGGTTTAGGAATAGCACAGAATGTGGCCACAAGAAGTCATATCATGGCGCATTAAGTTTAGGAAGTCTGTACTTCCCACAGTGAATATAAAATGTTCCTTCTATGAAAAAAAGAAAAGAAATGAAGATCGACCTTGGTAAACGAGCCCGGCTTCTTATATGGCTTCGCTTGTGTGGCGAAGCGGCAATCAAAAAATGTGAAGTTTTCGCTATGCCGATAGACAGACAAGGAATAATATTTTGCGTGTTGTACCCTTGTGGCACAGCATCCCGGTTAAAATATTCAGATGGTATTTTGTTATGAAATATTAATTATGATTACTCGATTGAGGCATTTTTCTTAACTGCGGTATCTTCCACTATTTAACTGAACAGGCTGGACGTGTGTATTAAATATTTTATATAATATACATAATTTGCCTGGTTATTTGTTATATTCAAGCCAACCAACACTGCCTAATTTCCAAGTATAGCTAATAACCTCGTAGAAACAAACGGGTTCGACCTAGCTCCGCATCTTAATAGACAACCTCAAATATATCGTCTTGTCTAATTTATGGAGTTGGGAGTTACATGCAAGAACCATAAATTAAATCTAAATTTTAATAGATGTTTAATACCAATTGCATGGCGCTCAACAGAAGATACCTATCCCTTTATAAATTGACGTTGTACTGTTTTTTTGTTTTGCCTTTTGTATTTAGCGTTTTCATCATAGAATAGAGACTTAGGTGAGTTGGTTATTCCAATAATTTAGGTAACAGCGCACATGATTACTCTCACAAGTAAAGGGAAAACAATTGTTACCGCACTTCGTTGTTTTTTATCCTGCTGCTAAGTAAAACAAATCTTATTATGCGTGGTAATTCCATCTCTTCTCAACGATATTAACGTCTAACGCCCTTGTTACCTTTGAGTGGTGTCTAGGTATAACGAATCCTTGATATTTTATCGTTAAACAGTGGCATATGCGTTAGTGATCCTTCTATATCGCTTTAGGAGAAGTTGTTATTCCTAGACTCCACACGAAGGTAACAAGTGCGTTAGACATTGAAATCGTTGAGAAGAAGAATTATCAAGCTTAAGAAGAGCTGTCTTACTTAGCAGCTGAGGGAAAACAACAAAAAGCAATATCAACTTTCCTTTTTTTTTTTTACTGAACCTGTTAATGGAGTTTTTTCTGTACTCAGAAAGCCTCGCAGTTCGACGACGGAGTTATAGAGTGCCCGGTCACAGATTTGGAGCGCGAGGATCTGGCAACACAGAAGATCAAAGAGCCATTTCTCGCGGAACTAGGACATCAGCGCACAGCTTTTGCAGCGGCGAGGACCCGAAACTTCTTTATTCGCTTGGGAGAAGTGTGTTTTGGCGTCTCGCCGCAGCGGGGCGTCAGTCAAGTGACATTCCTCTCATCCATTATCTGCCGTTCCACCTTTTCCATTTCGGCGGCCGCTTCTCGTGGCAATCTGCCAGGCTTTGTCAGTATATAGGGGCTATGGGCTAGGGTTCCGTATATCTTTCGTGGGCACTGACTAAAAACTCTACGCTCGCACCGCCGCACGCGCCGCACGCGCATGCCTTTCCCGTATAAAAGATGCGCAGTAAATAACCAAAATAAAGCGTTGACAAACGTGATTGCAAGATGCTATTTGTTTTAGGTTCTTGCTTTGGAACAGTTACTGCTGCAGACGCTGGCACGTGCGTCTCGTGGAACAGCATTCCCTGCATTCTCCTTGATGTTTGAATACTTTAGCAATAGGTCTATTCAGCAGATTAGTTATCAGTAGGCACCCTTTTCAAGATCAGTAGACTCCCAGGTAGATAATAAACGTTTCTCAAAGATTTGCGCGCTGTGCGACCCGGGTCGGCCATGTCTACGCTCGCACCGCCCTTTCTTTGTCGTCGTTCTAAGCGCTTCCGTGCCTAGTTTTCTTTCCTACCGCTCAACCGGGCTGGCGGTGCCGTCGTGCGTGTCTACTTTCCGCCGGTGTGTGGTCTCGTCGAGCGTGTCTAGTTTCTTTCGGCTCCTCGGGGCGGTTCTGTGCCGTGTGCGAAACTGCTTCGCTGGCCATTCCCTTCAGATAGTGGAATGGCTCCTGATTTTTTCTTTCCTTTCTCTTATTGTGTGTGAGTAATCTTGTGTGATGTTACATAAAAGTATCGTACTCAAAAGCGTTTTATTTAATATAACTTTATTTATTTATATCGACATTGCGGTTACTGGAATAGGTGATTGTCTGTGTTCATTTAATAAATTATTAATGTCATTGAAATGAATGTGAGAAAAGTACTAATACACCTGAAACAGAATGAATTCATTGTAAAAATGCCAGATATGAAATTTGTTCATAATATGAAATTGAAGAAAAAAAATGAATAATCATTTGACGCGTTTAGTGTAGTTTATAAATCTATGTCAAATGTTTCCTTGTTGTGCTGAAGGTATCTTATTCTGGAGAAGCTCTCAAATCTGCCACATCTGACGATCACGCAATCAAAATCCGCCTTTGGTCCTTCTGAAAACAGGAACTCAAAACTAAATATATGACGCAAAACGTTTTTTTTCTTTCAACCAAGTTAAGAATTTTGACCAGCATATATGAATTTCTAAACGTCCTCGAGATATCACTATTTGTTTTGCACGATCTAGATATTTGCAGAGTGCACATACTGGGTGATTTTAATATTCCGGGTGTAAACTGGGCTTCTGATCTCGTCACTGGTGTGAATTCAGAAACAACGAGGAAAGCCTTCTTTTTACTTGATTTCATAAACTTCAATGGTCTTCACCGGTTAAATCACCTTAAAAATAATGCGGGGAATGTGCTCGACCTTTTCCTGACTAGCTCACCTACGTACGGTGTCTCGTCGGTTCTTCAGCCATTAGTGAGTGTTGACGAGTTCCACCCTCCATTTACCGTCTCTTGTCGGTTGCCCCCACTTATTAATACTAAGAACACGTCTTCAGTCTTCAATTTTCGCAAGGGTGATTATCTGAGTCTGTATGGATACCTTGCACATTATGACTGGACGACGATTGTGCAAGAACCTTGCGTGCAGTCAGCAGTTCAAAACCTTACTTCGGTTATTCGTCATGCGTTAGACCTATATATTCCGAAAAAGTCATTCGCACATCGAAATATCCTCCTTGGTTTTCTTCAGAATTAAAATTGTATTTACAAAAAAGCAGCGATTTCATAAACAGTATGAGAAATCGGGACTAGAGGTTTCCTATATTAAGTTCGCTATTTACCGTGCCTTGGTATAGAAGCCTGTACGCGCGTGACAAAGCGATCCATTTGGAATCTGTTGAACGCAGTCTGACGCGTGATCCCGAAGCATTTTGGAAGTTTACAAAACAGCATGTACGTGAAGAAAATAGGGGAATTACTTTGCATGACAATTCCGTTTACTATTCCTCAAGTCAGAAGGTTGCAGATATTTTTGCAAGTCACTTTAGTTCATGTTTTTCCTTGCATTCACCTTCGGTACAACATGGTGATTCGACTATCGACAGTCATGATAGCCTTCCTTTTTGCGTTATAACTGATGACGAAGTTCTGCGAGCGATTGGGGGCTTCAAACCTAAACGGTCCTTCGGTGCTGACTCAATCCCGTGTTTTATTATCAAGGGTTGCGGGGACATTCTGACTCCTATTTTACGGCACATATTCAATTTATCGTTTCAGTCTGGTATTTTCCCGAAGCAATGGAAAGATGTTATTATAGTTCCAATATTCAAGGCGGGAGATGCTTGCCTCGTGAACAACTACAGGCCCGTGTCTCTACTGTGTGGGTTTTCGAAGGTTTTTGAAATTGTTGTGCAAAGGCGACTTTCTTTTTATTTCCGCCAAAAAATCAATCCTGCGCAGCATGGATTCCTTCAGGGGAGATCAGTTGAGACTAACCTATGCACATTCTTCAATTACTCGTCTCCAGTCGTTTTTGACCAGGGGCAAGTTGATACTGTGTACTTTGATATGTCGAAGGCATTCGATACGGTGAATCATGTTTTGCTACTGTCGAAACTGCGGTTGTATGGTTTATGTCCTTTGTATCTTGCTTGGCTTGAATCATACCTTTCTTCGCGTACAAACGCGGTTCGGATTTCGAATATTTTATCTGATCATTTCATCTCAACGTCAGGCGTTCCACAGGGCTCAAACTTGGGCCCTCTCCTTTTCTAATTTTTATAAATGATATTGTTTCCGCTGTCAAGAGTGCTAAGATTCTACTGTTCGCAGACGACATCAAGCTTTATTTCTCGGTGCGTGGCTTAGACGATTGTTTATTACTAAAACAGGACATTGACCGTGTGGCAGTGTGGTGCTCATCTAATCTATTGTTCTTTAACACACAAAAAACAAAAATTATTTCTTTGTCCAGAAAGCGCGACCCGATTGTTTTTCAATATACGCTACCGAATGCGACAATGATTCAGCGTGTGACCACCATGCGTGACCTTGGCGTTATCGTTGATAGCCGTCTTTCATTCAAAGAACACGTCACTTCAATGGTGGGTACTTCCCTACGTGTACTGGGGCTGATTTCACGTATGACGCGGGAGTTTTCGAGTTACAGATGTTTGGTTCATTTGTTTTGTTCCTTGGTTCGACCAAGACTTGAATTCAGTTCCGTAGTGTGGAACTCCTTTTCTGTGAATCACTGCAACGAAATTGAAAGAGTTCAGGAGCGTCTGGTTCGAATTGCATACGATAGATACTTTAATCGTCGTTGTTATTATAGTTACGAATCACTACTTAAATATCTTAACTTACGAGAGCTAAGTAAACGGCGTACCATTCGTGATTTGTCGTTTTTGCATAAAGTCATCTGTGGTAGAATTGATAGTATTTCACTCTTATCATCTGTGAACTTTCATGTACCTTTTCGTACTCGTAGATTTCTTTTGCAATTTTACCCAAATACACCATACCATGCCTCGCCAATGTCTAGGATCCAGCACCTTTATAACGAGCTTTCTTTTCCTGATCTTGACATCTACGCAGATACGTTTTTAAAAATGGCGAAGCATTTATAGAGTGTGAAATTTTGTTTGCGTTTCTAGCATTGTGTTTTCTTTTGATTTTAGCGCTTTGTGTTATCTGTAGCGTCTTGATATATGTGTGTATTGCGTTTGCTAAATTTGTGGCTAGTATTGATTAACCTGTGCCTCAACCTGTGCCTCAACAGACAGATGCATCTTTAATGTGATGGTTACTTTGTTTTCAGTGTTGTACGGAACGACGTTCCGAGGAACAGCGTTCCTGGAACGCGTTCCTTTTAGGAGGAACGAAAGAACGCCACCGTTCCATTTTGCATCGCTGGAACTGGAACGGGAACTCGTTACATTTTTACTGTAACGGAAAAAGGAACGGCGTTCCTTTTTACGTCCATTCGGGTAATTTTTATTTTATTTTCAAGAGGGAAATTCTAAAAGTATAAAAACAATATCTACGAAGAGCAGGATCTCGTTAACTTTTTGGCTACTTATCTTATGGATTATTTTGTGTGGTCCTCGCTTGGTAACAGTCGGGTACAGGAGAGCTAGTGGACATAGATTCTTTTTTAGTGCCCGAGACTTCTGTGCAAAAAGCAAAACTTTTAGTCGAAGGAAAAGACACAGAAAGAGGGACGTTTCAAACTCGGTTACTTTCTTTGCTTCCACAAATCCTCATACACCATAAAATCTAAGGCTGACTACAGCCATCGTTGAAGTTCCACAAAGAAACCTACAGTTACAACAAAAAGAACACGTCACCAGACATTTCACGCATCCTTGTATACCGAACATTGGTCACTTAAAAGATACACAAAAATTAACCTTTATTTCTTTTCTCCTTGTCCCCCACGTTCAAACTGAACAACGAATGCAACGTTCACAAAGTAGGACCTGTAGTTTTCAAGACTGACCTTCCAGAAGCCCTACCCTCTTTTTCACTTGCTCGTTTTGCGGACAGCAACATCTAGAAGCAACTGTTAAGTTCGAACAGGATACTTTGTAAGATTGAAACGTGTGAGGTTGTTCTAAAACGCTCGTGCAATGTGGGGTAAAAGTACATTTGGCTCGTCTGAATCGCCAACCACAAACATGAATATAGTTAAAAGCTGCGATTTTTAAAGAGGAATATATCACCGAATGAAACTCTGCTTTCGCTTGTTTCCTTTTCCTAGTGCCCTTCCATCACGGCATGCAAATTCCTATGCTGCCATTTTATGGGATAGATAAAAACAGAAGGAAACTTTGCTCGATCTAACTAAATATGGTAATCAGCAAAATACAAATGTAACGTATATGTAACGATACGTTCCATTTTTTAAGTGTAACGGGAACGAGTTCCTTTCTCACAGATGGAACTTGTAACGGGAACGCGTTCCAAAAACCAGAAGGAACGAGGAACGAGCTTTCGTTCCTCTTTTGAGAACGTGTACAACACTGCTTTGCTTATAGTTTACCAATAAGTAGGCCTTTGTGGCCGTTTTTGGACACTACCAGAAAATAAAGTATATTAATATTATTATTATTATTATTATTTACTTTTTATTTGCCTAGAGCCCTGACCGATAGCGTTGCACTTTCGCAATTATCGGCTGTGTCGCCATACATAAAATGTATGGCGACATGAATACGAAGTGTCAACGGCCTTATTCTGACCAAAAGGTGCCGGTAAATACAGTGACATTACTTCATTGCTTAGACATTTTTTTGCATATCTAACATAAAGGTATCGTCTTTAATTTGAGACCCTGTATTTCGTTTCAAATTATGTGCACACACAGCCGACGTTACAAGCTAATGAGACCAATCAAGTAGCGTCAAAAGCGAAGTCACAGGGCCTTTTCTCTTTATGATTAGTTCAGCGATGCCAAAACACATACAGAAACACGACGAACCCCATGATGGTGCGACCTTGACACTGTCTCCTTGATCCCATCAAGTAGTAGCGTCGGCTGCGTCTGGACTCAAGGCGATGCAAATTATAGAGCTTAAGCAGCATGACCAGCACGCATTTCAGAAGATTTCCAGCAATTCGTACTTTTTCTTGGCGTTGCGAAAGTGGACCAAATGTGCTGTGAGCGTGTCGGCAGACCGATGAAGCATCAAGCTTCCTTGCGTAACCGAAGGTCAAGAAAACTTTACTCAGCTGTATGTGCTGCTGCCTTTGTTCGCGTAGTTGGCCCGAAAGTGTCCGAATAAATACTGAATTATGCTGCAGCACCCCTGCCCTTATAGTGATGCCAAAAAATGGGGTGATCCTAGTCCCCTCAAGTAACATTCGGCACGCCACTTGTCGACAAAAACTCGAAATAGTAAATTTTTATGTCTAAAAGGAGCTGAGAAACCTGTTGGATTAACGATAACTGACGCTGCAAGAATAAACACACATTTGGGACGGACGACCAATCTTCCATCTCGCCACAACATGAACAATTACAGAGGCATTCGTTGTAGTCCAATTCATCAGTAAAAAAATCAATATGTATATAAACGTGGAAAGAGAAAAGGTAAAGTAAAAGAAAACGTTTAAAACAAAAATAAGAAGTGTTTGCGGTAAAATTTTGTTGCCTAAGAGGGTCGACAATAAACACGCACCTAATTCTATCATACTGTCAATATTTCAATTTCAGCTAAAAAAAGAAGTCTAGGTGAGGAAACGTAGTTTTAGACTCTTTTTATCATGAATGATTCGACGATTTCATTTCCGTATCTGCTCTGGTGTCCCACCACAATTCTAGTTTGATTTAAATATGGTGAGCAGCCATAACACTTGCGGGCATTAATGGCAATGGGGTCAAACAAATCCGCCGAATTCCTTGACACTTCCATGAGATGCTCTCGAAGCCGTTGGTTGACGCACCTCCCCGTCTGCCGGATATATTGTACCCGCAATTCAAAATAGTACAACACACTTTCTTCTCTTCACATGAAATAAACTTGTTCACATGCTTAATGCTGGAACCCTGCGGCTTCTCGTAATTGTTGACCAGCTGACACAATTGTTTTAAACGCATTGTGCAGGAAACACAATGTTGATGTTGAACCGGGAAGCGATGGCTCTCAGGTCGTAGCCGGAGATGTGTACTTATGGTATGACGACCAAGCTGTCTAAGTTATTTCTCTTGGTGGTCGATCTTAACCGATCAAGACCAAGAATGCATCTCTGCAAGGTTACATTTAAGAGGTATCTTCAATACCCTGCCCTGACCTGATTCTGGTGTTAAGCTTGAAAATTACATTAGCGAGATGGAAGGTTAATCTTCAAAATATTGATGATAAAAAAGGACCGGGTGTTGCCGTGATACAGATTTGATTGAGCGCATGAGAACGGCAAAATGGGCTATTTCCTTCTGCTGGAAGTCCAGGCCCTCTGGTTCGTTCCACTCGGCCTTCTGGTTCGTACCGCTCAAGGGCCAATGATCTACGTTCTTAGTGGAACCTTTCTAAACTAAATAGTGTCACGGGAAAGAGTTGAGCACGTTGGTTAAACATATTTAGGAGATACCAGCTGAACAAACCAAGCATACAAATGTAAGGAGGACGAGAGAGACGCATTCAACCGCTGGACTACCAACTGCATTTAATGAAACACTTCATCTTCATCGACAGGCTAGGATCAATCAAACCTAGCTTGCTGCACTTCTTCCTTTTTTTCCTCATTTTTAAACTAGGGCATCCTACTCGTCTGTCTACTTGTGGGCGGTACTTCCACCTCGCAAGAACGTCCTCTCTTCTCTGGTTAAGGTCACAGATGGTGAACTAACACACATGTCCCCTTTTTCTTCTATGTTTAAAGCTTCTAAAACCTCACGTGCAAACCGGTTTCGATGGTGCCCCATGATGGTAACTTTGTCTAATTTTGCCTTGCACTTGCAGTCACGGCAGTGTAGGGCTAAGTGACCTGCTGCCGTCAAGTTCTTCAAACTATTTGCATGTTCCCGAGTCCTATCATTTATACACCGCCCGGTCTGTCCGATGTAACAGCGGCCGCATGTCAGGGGTATGTGGTATATAACCTCCTTGTCGCACTGGGCATAAACGGTCCTGTGATTGGTGCCACACCCTTTGCTGTTGCTGGTTTGCCCCTGATTGACCTTGCGGCACAACGAATAGGCCTTATTGGGCGCCGAACACAGCACTTGTACCTCGTGCCGATTTGCCATCTTTTTTAACCTATGTGTAATCCCATGAATATATGGGACAACCACAAACGGTCTTCTTGTCTTCTTTTGCTGTGTGGAAGGGTCGTTGCGTCCGCATGTCGTCTTGATGGTGCGGCAAATTCTTTCGCACACGGAGGCAATTACATGTCGTGGGTAGCCCGCGTCCTCGAGTCTGGATATTTGCAACTCGAAGCTTCGGGAGATCTGATGCTCACATGATTTCTTCAGGCTAGAACACAGGGCTGTGACTGCTACTGCCTGCTTAACAGTTTTTGAATGCTGCGACGAGAAGGGGAGAAACCCTTTGCCTGAACGGGCTTGGTATCTCCAGCAAACATGATCAGCTCTGAACTCCAAAACCAAATCAAGAAACTTGATGGTCTTCTTGACTGTAAGCGCATGTGTGAAAGTGAGCCTTTTCCTATCACCTGAGGACGATCAACGACACTACAAACTACCTATGGATATCTCGCTTTCTTCCGATATGGCGTCGCCATCTGTCCCTACATCGCCAAAACCAAGCGAATCCGAAAATGTCTCCAGCACATTAGATTGGGGATTTTAATCTAATTGCGCGGGCTAAACATGTTTTGGAGCACGGACCAAAATATGCCATTGCGCCTAAGCTTGAAGCCGTTGACCAAGTAGCGCTTGTAAGGAACATAGCTGCCAAAGCAGCACATGACAGAAGCCCGCAGGTCATTGATGAAGGGATTCAGGTTTTCGCAAACCTTAAACATCAAGCCCTCCCACGTCTGAGCTTTGGACCCACCATACAAGAACTGAGAAGCAAAGACATTAAGCTTTGCCTTTCCGATAAGGAAGGAGGTTTTGTAGTTCTTGACTCGGGGGCTTTTGGAGCAAAAGCCCTTCTAGCCATGAACAAGAATTTCGTCCAGGTTGACGTCAATAGAACAAAAGCAACAAAAAGAGCCATTCTCACGATATTAGAGAGGGACCACCAGGGTGGTTTGTGCTCCAAGATCAAGGCAGCCAAGAATGACCAGTTCAGCGGTGTTCTTCTCAGCCAAAACGCACAAAAACGGAAGTCCGTTCCGGGCAATTATTTCGGAGAGGAACACGTGGCAAGCTTGCGTGTCCAAATTTCTTATCCGAAAAAGATCAACCTTGTTTCGATGCAGGACCCTTTCCGGATATCCTATTCTGAAAGTGTGATATCTTTTCTTAAAGAAAAGGGAACATCATCGTGTCTGAGTTTTCCATGGACGTTCACAGACACGTACTACTCCATCCCGCATGCACGTCTACTACAAGTTCTTCGGTCAAACAAAGAAGACCAAGGCCTCCACATCATTCGATGAATGTGGCAGGGATGCAAGTGGATACCTTCTTAGAACTTCTGCGCTCTTACCTATCAGCCGCGGTGGTGGCTTACCAAGATCGCCACTACGTGCATAGAAGCGGCGTATGCATAGGATCCCAAGTGGCCCCACATCTGTGTGAAGTTTTCTCGGAGCGTGCGGGCGTGCCATCCAAGAAAGCATTAAAGATTCCAAAATCGCGGCGATATTTAGGTATATAGATGCTTTCCTTATTTTATGCACTACATGAGCAAGGGGTTTCTCCCTTTTCGTCGCAGCATTCAAAAACTCGTTAAGCAGGCAGTAGCAGATCACAGCCCTGTGTTCTAGCCTGCAGAAATCATGTGAGCATCAGATCTCCCGAAGCTTCGAGCTCCGCCCAAAAATCCAGACTCGAGGACGCGGGCTACCCACGACATGTAACTGCCTCTGTGTGAGAAAGAATTTGCCGCACCATCAAGACGACATGCGGACGCAACGACCCTTCCACACAGCAAATGGAACTAGCAAGAAGACCGTTTGTGGTTGTCCCATATATTCATGGGATTACACATAGGTTAGAAAAGATGGCGAATCGGCACGACACTGTACAGAGTGCTGTGTTCGGCGCCTAATAAGGCCTATTCGTTGTGCCGCAAGGTCAATCAAGGCGCAAACCAGCAATAGCAAGGGGTGTGGCACCAATCACAGGACCGTTTATGCCCAGTGCGACAAGGAGGTTATATACCACATACCCCTGACATGCGGCCGCTGTTACATCGGACAGACCGGGCGGTGTATAAATGATAGGACTCGGGAACATGCAAATAGTTTGAAGAACTTGACGGCAGCAGGTCACTTAGCCTACACTGCCGTGACTGCAAGTGCAAGGCAAACTTAGACAAAGTTGCCGTCATGGGGCACCATCGAAACCGGCTTGCACGTGAGGGTTTTAGAAGCTTTAAACATATAAGAAAAAGGACATGTGTGTTAGTTCACCATCTGTGACCTTAAGCAGAGAAGAAATGACGTTCTTGCAAGGTGGAAGTACCGCCCTGAAGTAGACAAACGAGTACGGATGCCCTAGTTTAGAAATGAGGAAACAAAAAAGAAGTGCAGCAAGCTAGGTTTGATTGATCCTAGCCTGTCGATGAAGATGAAGTGTTTCATTAAATGCAGTTGGTAGTCCAGTGGTTTAATGCGTCTCTCTCGTCCTCCTTACATTTGTATGCTTGGTTTTGTTCAGCTGGTATCTCCTAAATAAATAGTGTCATTTCAAGTCCAGCAAAAAGATCATCTCACTCTTCTTTTGCAGAAAAAAAACGAAAAAAATTATGTTTTACATTTCAAAGCCTAGTATCCGAAAAAACGTTGCTAGAAAAAGCCTCTCGGCATCTTGCTGCAGAAACACCTTTCTATTCTTCAGGTCCATAAGCCATTCAGGTTTCCAAAAACTAATGAGTTGATATCTTACATCAGTCAAATACATTCCTTTTGAAGAAATGTATCACAACCTAGAGCCGAAAATGAAGCTAAAGCCAGAGTCTCATTTCATTTATGGACATGGAACATGCGACTTCCAGAAGTCAACATCGATGGCAAAATGTGTTGATTTTCTCCCACTGTGCCTAGAGTCCACCATTATAGAACATGTAGGAAAGACCTTAATGCAGGACTAAGGCATAGTGTCGGGTGTTGTTTAGCACCTATTGTCAGCGAAGTATTTATTTCGTTCTTCAACAGATAAATCAAAGCGCGACTTTACAGCTCCTGCTTTAAATACCACGTTTTAAGAGTCGTTGGCGATTACCTAGTCATGCATACGAGCTCCATTTTGCCTGAAGGTGTTGTCGACTCCACTTCCTGCTCATATGGACTCTTTTTTACTAGAGAAAGTTCTTCTGAGTGCTTGCAGTACTTAAAACGAGGCATTCATCTGCATAAGTCGGGCCAGTGTACGTAATATGCCTTTCCTTTCAGCAAAGGAAAAAGAAATCCCGTTTTGCCGTTCTGCAGCGCGCACTCCAGATCAGTAAAACACGCCATCCCCAGATCCCTTTTTTGCAATAATTATTTTTTTCAATATTAAGCGTTCAACTAGCCGATAGTATTTTCCAAGAACAATACAAAAGTTCGGTGAGGACACGGTATCCAAAAATCCTCTTAAGGGCAACCTTGCAGAGATTCATTCTTGGGCTTGATCGGTGAACATTGACCGCCAAGAGAAAGAACTGGAACAAATTTGTCGTCACACGATACGTTCACAACTGCGCTTACAGTCAGAGAACGAGCGCCTCTCGGTTCATTATAAACGCTGTGTTTTCTTGCAGAATGCGTTTGAAGCAGTTGTGTCAGCGGGTCAAGCAACGACGAGAAGCTGAAGTGATGCACCGTTAACGAGTGTTAATAAGTTTATTTCGTGGGAGGTGAAGAAGGTGTTTACTCTTTCTTTGAATTGCAGGGGACAATATATCGGGCGGAAAGGAACGTGCGTCTATCATCGGCTTCGAGAGCACCAGTGTCACGGGCTTCAGCGGAATCTTTTCATCTCATTGTCAATAATGCCCACACGTGTCGTGGCTCCGAACCATCTTTTGATCAAACTAGAATTGTGGGGGGACACCAGAGCAGGTGCGGTAGAGAAATCATCCAATCGTTCACCATGAACACAGTCCAAAGTAATGTTTCCGCGCATTCACTACTAATTTTTAGAGTTCAAATTGAATTATTGGAGCCAGAACTGGCTTAGTTGCATGTTACTTCTTCACTCCCATCCGACAACTTAGTTTTTACGGCAAGTCATTTTTTCGGCATGTGACATTTACCCGAGACTGCAGGCCAAAAAACTACACAAACACTAAAACGTCCAGAACACAGCTGAATGTTGTATTTCCAATAGGTGCTTATACTAGCAGCTTGACAAAAGGAAAACGAGAGGGAGAAGCCAATGCACATTCTGTGCAGAAGCAAAGAATAAAATTCAGAATCTTAACAAAGGCACGAAAGTACGTCGCCAAACCCTTCCCCTCTTGCTTTGAGCCTTAGCTGAGCCTTTGCTAATCAAACACAAGACCCTCCTTCTGTACTCGTACTATATCCTTTCTTTATTATAGATTTAAACGCGCTTTATGTACATCACTCCTCCTCTTCGTACGTCATTTTTTCTCTCCCTTTCTCTCTCGCTTACCGAAGGGTTGGACAACAAAGTATGCATTTCTATCAATTTATGTTGTTGAGGGATAAAATATTCTTCGTCCACCCCAACTAACTGTTTTACTTTTTCAGCGACTCTTATCGCCAAACTCACACAATGCATAGTGATACCCCTGCCAGTATATTTTCAAGCCCATGTTTCGTCCAAGTCTCAAGTTTGATTCTTTGAAGCCATCCCGGTCGCCTAGTTCGCGCCCCCTGCTTCATCTTAAGGATGATGCTGCTTCGCTCGCAAGTATGTTCCTCAACCAACATTTGAATTGGGGCTTGGATTTGCGCTGCA
This sequence comes from Ixodes ricinus, assembly GCA_037355805.1. NCBI lineage: Eukaryota > Metazoa > Arthropoda > Arachnida > Ixodida > Ixodidae > Ixodes > Ixodes ricinus. The sequence continues at coordinate 16,301 of JAZHYW010005187.1, read as the reverse complement.
CAAACTGGACGTCCTACTATCGCATCATGCAGTTATCAAGGGAGGAAATATCTCGAGCTACGGGTAGCTGAGACCGTGGTACCGATCTACATGACTGGACTTTTCTCTGCTTTTCGCTTTAATTCATCCTACCGCTTTCTCGTCGATGCATCATCACGCCTGCTCGATACCGCGGAAAAAAGAGCTGTTGCTAGTGTGAACGCGTATTTTCACTGCCCCAGGGACACTACGTTCGAACCTTCTGTTATACTGTGTGACAAGGTGACAAACTTGGTTCCCTTCGAGAGTGACAAACATAGGTCTGTTTGAGAGTAGCTTGATAGAACTCTACGAGTACAATGGAATTACTTTCAAAGAGACGCAAGTTTAGTTCGGACCTCCGACATTTGAAGACGCCATTTATGAACACACAACGTGCGATTTACAGAATTCATCAGGCGTCTCTACGGCAAGTTTTGTGTATTTTCTCGTCGTGTACCTAGAGTTTACCCTAATCTAACATGAGGGAGAGGTCTTCAGGTAGCAAATAGGCGTTTGTATCTGGTGTTATTTAGCACCTACACCTAGCGAAGTATCACTTTGGTACGTCGACAGATCCATCAAGGCTTGACATGACAGCTTTGTCATTAAATGCCACGTCTATAGGTTCGTCGACGATTACCTACTCATTCATCCGAGCTCGATTTCGTCCCAAGGTCTAGTCGACGCCTTCACTTCCTGCGCATCTGGACTCACTTTCAGTATAGAAGATCCTTCTAATTGGGCTTGGAGTACATAGAACTCTGCCTTCATCTTCATCCTTCGGGCCGTTACTAGGCCTTTCAGCGGAGGTCAAAAACGTTTTTTTTTTGCCGTTCTCGAGCGCCTACTTTAAATCAGTAAAGCACAGCATCACCCGATCTTTTTTTATCATCCTTTTCAAAATCATGCTTTCAGCTCGCAGAGAGTAGTTTTCAAGCTCAACGCCAAAGTCTGATTGGGGCAGGGTATCCAAGAGATATCTTCAGGGCATCCTTACAGAGATTCATTGTTGGACTTGATAAGTTAAGTTCGACCACAAAGAGGAAGAAGTGATTGGCCGTACTCGTCATACCATATGTTCACAACTGCGCCCACCGTCTGAGAGAAATCGCCACTCAGTTCAACATCAACGTTGTGCTTTTTCTGCAGAATGCGTTTGAAACAGTTGTATCAGCGGGTCAAGAATGAGGAGAATCCGCCGGGTTGCACCGCTAAGCATGTTATTAAGTTAATGTCGTTTGAGGAGAAGAACGTATATTCTATTGCTTTGGATTGTGGGGCACAGTATATCATGTAGACGGGGAGGTGCGCCAACCACCGGCTTGGAGAGCACCGCTTAGGATTGTCACGGCCTTCTGCGGAATCGTATCACCCCATCGCCTTTATCTCACGCGTGTCATGGCTTCGTGCCATCTTTCAAACAAAATACACTTATTGGGGTGGTACCAGAGCGGATACGGTAGAGAAATCATCGAATCATTAATCAAACACAGTCCAAAATAACGTTTCCGCGCCTTCACTTCTTCCTTCTAAATTTGAAATTGAAGTCTTGACGCCAGATCTGACTTAGTTGCATGTTAATTTTCCACCCCGGCATGACAACGTAGATTCTATAGCCAATCACGCTTGACTTCTTTTAGTCTTAAACGCCTCTATTTACTTTACTCTCCTTCGTCACACGTCGCTTTCTCATTCTCTTATTTGCCGACGGGTCGGATTACAAAGAATGCCTTGGTAATCACTTATCTTGTTGCGTTACGAAAGATTCGTCGTCCGTGGCAAATTTATGTTTTATTACTTCAACTTGTGCCACTTTAGAAAGACAAAAGACGGCTAAGCCCTAAGTGTAAAGTTTATCCCATATTTTACTGCGCTTTATTTTTCTTTTGTAAAAATTACCGTTTTAGTGAACTTGCGTCCGTAACAGACGCTTTTTAAAAGTGCATCCAGCAACATTGGTGGTCATCATTGCTTGGATTTTATCCGAGATCGCGCCGAATCCTGACGCAACCCTCGTGTCCAATACGTGAACTGAGAAAGTGACCAAGCAATGGCGGACAGGCGATGGCGCGGACCAGACATGTACGTAACGCGTTACAAGTAACGAGTTACTTGTATCTGAGTTACTATTTTCGGTAACGAGTAACGTATTTAGTTACTTTTTCAGAAAAGGAACGAGTAACGGTATTTAGTTACTTTTAAGGCCAAGTAACGAGTAACGGTATCTCGTTACTTTTGAGGAGTAACGTGTACAACACCGCTTTAACGGCCTTGTTTTTATTCTAGCCATAATATGTGTCTATTGTGACAAAGGCAGATGGAAAACCCGAAAAACAAATAAACATTATGACAATACAGCAACATGTATCGCTGAACACGTCAGTCGAACAGTTCGACTGACGTGTCCAGCGATAAACGTTGCTGTACTGAACTCTACAGCTGAGAATGTCCTTCACCCAGCCAGCACAATCAGGTTCGTTAATCGAACTTTCTAGAACCGGGTACGGACCGAATGTAAACCCGGAGGTTGCAAACACGGGAAGGCACATAACCCCTTACCCGCTGTCCTCAAAGAAGGCGCAGTTCCGGAAGATTCACCAGCTCTTGCTGAAGCACAACACTACCGTTACTTCGAGTGCGTCAGTAGAACGACGCTTCAACGTCACCGGAAATGTATTTTCAAGGAAGCGGGAAACATAACTGATGAAAACTTCGACAGGCAGCTGCTGCTTAAGGGCAACGACTACTAAAAAGAGAACAATAAACCATGAAACAAAAACAGTTGTGTATTTGGTCTTCAAAGTAACGTGAAAAGTAACTCGTTACTTTTGAGGTAACTCACGCGTTCCTTTTGAGAATCGGTAACGAGTAACGTATTTAGTTACTTTTTGAGCGAGTAACGAGTAACGGTATTTAGTTACTTTTTTGGGTAACGTGTACATGTCTGGCGCGGACTTATGAAAAAGTGTATATTACTGCCACGTGAGTGGCACAGTTGGCAACGCAGGCAAATGCCACACAGGATAGGGTTTGAAGCACAACCAGCTTTGTCCTTCCGTTCATGAATATTTTTCTTGCCGGAAATATCTGCCGTTTATTTGATGTCATAGCAAATTCTGGTTCAGATCGTTCTCAAACGTACGGCGCTTCCAGGAAGTACTTATCCATCTTTCCGTTGCCACACGGTTCCCCAAATACTAAACAAATTGCCGGCTACTCGTAGCTAAATTGGCCATTGTAGTAGCTGGAATGTCTTTTTCTTGCTCGGATCATAGTCGGAAAGTTAAACATTCACGCTCTTTGACCGGTTGGCTCAAGAAAACAAAAAAAATCCAAAAGCGGACAATGTAGTAGCGGCGTTAAGATTGGGAAGCGTTGACCATTCCGCGATGGAGGATTCCCTTTTATCCGAACGAGGAAAATAAAACAAATGTTCGAACGAGCCCAGCTTCTTATAGGCTCAGCGCGCGTGCAAAGACGGCAGGAGAAGAGGTGAAGATATTGCTCTAGACCTGTATCACATCGATAACAATGTCTCTTGTCCCAAGGCACCTTACGTGCCGCATAAAACTTTCAGAGATAAATATTTTTAATGTCTCGGTTCTCAAAAGGCAATTTAAAACGAATTTTACATGCGATTTCTAATCTTTTATTTTACAGACTGTAAACTGGGCGTGTATATTGATGCCTTCCTATAATAAGCACGACAGACATATTTATGCGTTAAATCGAATACACCCAATAATACGTCTAGGCAGCATAACTAAGTATTAATCAGGCAGAAAAAAATGACATCCCGGAATCCCAGAAAAACACTCCAAATATGATTTTTTTAATGCACGGCTTTATATGTGAAAATTATACACGACATTAGATTCTATTTTAATATTTTACCGATTTTCTACATAAAAAATATAATAACGTCCTTTGCTAGAAACTAATGTTAAAATTTGTTCGTATAAACGTTTTCTTTTTAGAAGAGCTTTTTAAAGGAAATAAAATGCTCGATCTCAGAAGAAGTACGTGTCAATCCCGAATGTAATATCGAATATATAAAATATGCAGATGTTGAATATAAAACTATTACCGTCATTCAAACGAAGTGAAATATTATTCGAGTGCTTTGTTTTAGCCTTAAAAAACACTGAAAAGGAAAAAACAATTTTTTTAACAGTCTGGGTGGGACACGCGTGTCGAGAAATAAATTTTATGCGAAAACAAATTAAAGCATTTTTGACGGCGCGAGATTTATTTTACTAAAGTAATTCCTGGAGAAGGGGAACAAGAGGGACAAGAGACAAACACAAAGTCCATACATAACTATAGTCCGTTGCAACCTAAGAACGAAGGGCGAGGGTAAGACGGGCCGGGGAGGAGGAAGCAGACGGAACACTAAAGAGAGAAGGAGGTTTCCCCCTCTCTTCTCCAGCGTTCCGTCTGCTTCCTCCTCCACGGCCCGTCTTACCCTCGCCCTTCGTTCTTAGGTTGCAACGGACTATAGGTGACTGGTGCGCGACCGAAAAAATCCGCCTTGTCCAGGTATCGTACCCAGGACCTCTCCATTCCCAATGGAGCGCTCCACCAACTGAGCTAACCAGGGATTAGACGTCAGGAGAGCAAACATGTTTTATCAGCTGCGACCAGTCTAACACCAACAAAGATGAAAGGCTTGCATTTTAAGGTTATGATTATAATGCAATTAATTCCAAAGGTGCTAGCGAGCTGGACAAGAATGACTAAAGTAATCCGGACCAGGCGGATTTTTTCGGTCACGCACCAGTCACCTAGCTGTGTTTCGAGATTTGTGTTTGTCCTTTGACCCTCTTGTTCCCCTTCTCCAGGGATAACTTTAGTCATTCTTGACCAGCTCGCTTGCACCTTTGCAATTAATTGCTTTATAAAGGATAATTTTAGTTGCGTCTGAATTATGCGCGAAATGTCCAAGACGTCACGGAATGGTCATACACTATTTCCACTTAACGAGACAGTCATACGCTTTCTCCACCTCAAGGTTTGTGGTAGGGGTGCCTTGCTGCATGCCCATCCGGGAGGAACAACACGAAGCCGGGGTTTCCATAACAAGAAACTACATTTATCAGAGCAACTGGAATGGGTTGTTAGTACCAAAGTAAAACATTGCCGTAGCGTTCGAACTACACGTCTCCGTGACCTCGGTCCATCTACCCCGGTTCTGTGGGCGTGTCCTCCTTTTATTGGCTCTTTCCTCATGCGCTGTTGTGCGTTTCGGACTGTATCCTCTTTGGGCGGCCGGTAGCGGCCCCTGGGCGGGGTGGCAGACCCTCGCTCCCACACGTTATGGACACAGCTTCTCATTGCCACAGTTTCTCTCCTCCACGTGCCCGAAGTGGTGAGAAAAAAGCAAGTGTGAAGGAGGTAACTAAATGGCGTCTTGCGCCAACACCTCCTAGAGAAGAAAACCGTAGCGCTCTTCTCGTGACGTCGCAAAGGAAGGCAATCAGGGGTTCGCGTCGAAGGGAAGGCAACGCGCGTGGATCGACCGTCGCAACGCGAGTTTAGTCACATAAGCGTGTTTTATTAGCTAAAATGAAAGCTGCACGCGACGGGTTTAGAAAACATTTTATTATACCGGCAAAATATTACACCGCTAAATAATCGGCACGAAATGGCACGAGGTATGCGTATAAGACGTCTATAGAAAATTGTGATTGTTTTAAGTCGAAAACATTGATTCACGCAATTATTTCTGTAGGAAGGCATATTTTATAAAGAAATACTTTGACAAAATGGCGAGACACGCAGCAATTGGACGCCGCAAAACAGATCACAGTTAAAAATCAGGTAGCCGTAGTCAACGCGGACACGGCAAGGCAAGTGTCACTTGCGTTACGATCATGTAAGCGATGTTGTCGCGTGCAGTCACTGAAATCTTGCATCATACCCCAGCCACATGGCAAAAGTAATGCAATTTAGATCAAATTACATTATGGGATCGACAAATCCGCTTGCGGCGCTCGTATACTCACTCAAGGCCGCGAGCTCATTTAATCCCATATCATTTAATGAAAATAAATTAACTTTTCCGCGTGGCAGTGATACAAAACTTACTATTTACAGTCAACTAATTTACTTCTCCCTATGGGCTCGAGCTGCCTTAGAACAAAATATAACTTATTTTGTATACAATAATACTATTACATAACACAGTTAAGATTCTAGCATAAACGCAGTAAAGGCAATAAAATAACATTAGTATAAATAAAAACATAACCACGATCAACGCACTTTCATTAATCACCCAAACTTGATTTTCACCTTCCAGTGAAAACTAGATTACCACGCATATTTACAAATGTCGACGCAACTGCACACGGATAACGTCAAAGAACTAAAACAATTAGCGAAAAAAAATAGACTGCAGCACGTTACTCGCGTCCTACATGACCAGGAAAGCCCGTAAATACGTTGTTTCTCACCTGTCGATCGTATCCATACGTCCCACAATATCCGTGACGAAAACATATGAACACGAACTTCAAGAAGTCCTCTCTGTCGAGAGAGAGGTCCATCGATTAATCGACCAGTGTCATCGTTGGCTAGTTGTGACACATTTCACTCAAACCGTAGCGGGACTTGTTCCACGAATCCACGTAAATGACGTAGTATCAAGCGAACAGAAAGAAACTACCGGAGACTGCGGTGACGACAGAAAAGCGACGAGAAGACGGAAACAAGTCTCAAAGTGACCACACACGAGAGCAGCGGCGACGAAAGGCTTAACGGTGTCGACCCATCTCTTGCTCGAACGCGCTTCCTGCGGCGATGACTGGATTTTTCTTCGGTTTTCTTCGCGTCTGAAATGTCTCATCGTTTCTTTTCAGGCAGTCAGCAGGTCACACACAACGTAAATTTACCAGAATCTGAGCCCGTTTGAGGGAAGATGATCGGAGCCGGTTCATTCGAAAAGTGTGGGGAGCTGCGGGACTGCACGTAGTCCCGCGGTTACGGGGATACTCATGAATATAAATTTGGCACTTTCAACCTTGGTAACGCGTTGTATATTACGTTTATATTGTATATATAATAAATTGTACAAGACTAGGGTTTTAAGACCTATATTAATATCGGATAAACGCGTACGAACACCACCGCGCCGCTCGAGAAGAAACATTTTTTTTACGTCGATACCAGATTTTCCCACGTAGTTGCGCCATGGCCTTCCCTCCTCCGACATTGTGACGTAACCACCAGGAGCGCTACGGCCTTCTTCTCTACGAGGTGTTGCTTGCGCCGTCAATATTGTTCTACCAATATTTTTTTTCGCATATTATCTTTTGGCACGCGCGTCCGAATTAGGCTGATTAAAAAACATTTTTTTAATTTTCAGCTGTCCTTTAAAGGGTACCTGGAAAGAAAAATAATGTTTTTCTTAAGCACAATTAGGTAGACACGCGCTTATCAAAAAATAATTTTGCGCGAAAATATTTTTTTAACAATATTGACGCGCGAGACGTGATTTAGTCGGTAGTCACCTCCTTTGCACTTGTTTTTTCTCCCGGCATTTCGGGTGCGTGGAGGAGAGGTGGATCGGCTTCGCCTTCACGTTGGCGTGGAAAGGGCGAATGACCATCTCGTTGAGCGAATGGCCATTCCATGACGTCATGAGTTTGCGCTCGGAATTTCAAGTAAATCTCGCCGTCAATATTGCTGTGTATTTTTTTCGCGTTAAGTTTATTTCTTGACCGGCGTGTTCCAACCACACTGTTAAAAAAGTCCTCTTTTCAGGGGCCATTTAAAACAAAACTCTGCCGACGCTACGAGGTAATGGGACATAGCAAGCAGCGTCATAAGCTCAACTGACGAAGCACTTTTTGTTTATGATGGGTTCAGCTAAAATAGAAAACAAAAAAAAGATTTCAAATACCATGATGGTACGCACTTGGTGCTGTATGATTGGTTCCATCAGCTCGAAGCGACGGCTGCGCCTGGACTCCAGATAAAATGATATATAAATACTGGGGGTTTCTGGGAGATTTAAGTTTAAGCAAAAATCGCTATTTCAGGACTCTTTGGCTCTCTGATAGTAGTATTAGACACACTGTGCAAGAAATTATTATTGTGCCAAGTGTGTCTCACCCAAATGAGCAGCCTGTCACAATGGTTCAAATGTGGAAAACCGTCTTTAGCTATTCTGCAGTCTGTAATTAAGAACGCAACATTTGCTGCAAATACGTTTTTCAGTTTTGCTTATGTAAAGAATTGACTATCTATAAGTAGCTTTCTGACACATGTTTGAGTCGTAAAGTATTTTTATTGAACCATTTCAATTGAGATGAACCAAAGTTGATATTTTAGGTTGTCAAAAATTGCATCGACAATAAATTGCATAACACTGAATGTTTAGTATTGAATATTACTAAATAAAAATACCGCATGTCCCACCTACCCAGTCGGATGGTGTCTTACACCTATCTAGGTAAGTGTGTTCATATTTTCACCCAGTGTTATTGAATATGAACTATTATTCTAAGATTTAAGAATTTTATGACTTACCAAAAATACATGACTTCCAAACTACAGCACCACTAGATTTGAGAAACTATGTAGCTGAACGTGTGGTTGATAATTACAATGCCATACCTTAGACTGTCGTGTGCAAAAATTAGGAACTTTTAGGATAAACGAAAAAACAACTTCTCAAACTTCTAGTTGTTTGAGTCGTTCTCCTGCTGTTATATTTATTTGACTTCAAATTATTTATTCTTTCCGCAGCAGTCTCAGGTGGTAAATTATAATTAATTATAACGAGCTCACCTGCATGCTCATTCTTTATTCATTGAGTTGATTCATTGTAGTACTACTTTTCTTAACCGAATTAATGTGTTGCGTAGAAAGCGTCATCGACATGTCTGCTTACCGTGTCTCAATTTTTGTTCCCATGTTTTTCGTATGATGATATGATAACTGCGTAAGGCTACTGTCCCTCTGACTCTGCCGGTCGCAGAGAGGTGAGAGTGCGTACGTGAATCATTTGCTTGGTGTAGCTCAATTCACTGCTGAACGGTGTACGCGCGCTACAGTAGCCGTGGGTCTGGACGCCTCCACGGCAGCGACTGTTGTTGAACCTCGCATTCTTCGCCGGCGCTTTGTGAACCCACCAACAGGATCGTCACAATGCGTAGCAGTACAAGCACTTTATTTGAGTGGTTTAGCTGCCACCTTGTGGATATTTTGGTAGGCAGAACACTAGAAACACACCAGTCGAAGGTGCCTTCAAAGCACCATATTAGTGCTGATAATTATAATGAATTTTAAGATTTCAGCACATGGTAATGCTTGCTCTGCCTGTGATCGCTCTGTTGAGGACACACTTGCCTTGAGCATGAGCTTCCGCACATATCCAGTTGAAGGTCTATATAGAAACAAGAATATTTCATAACTTGTTTTTCAATGTTTCTTCGGTTTGCCGGTTTCTTGCAGTTTTAGATTATGACTTCCTAAGAAGCATGACTCCAACAAGCAAATTCTTGTTTACCATTGGGCCGCAAAAACATCCACAGGATCGTGGTCACCTACATCACCTGAAAGATGTTATAATGCACCCGGACTTTAGAAACACTGCCACGGAGCTTTACAACGACATGTGTGTGCGAGGATTTGGGATCCTAAACTTCCAGTACAACATATATGGTCAAAATCTCGTCAACGCTATCCCCGGAATCACCGATTTCTACAAGGTATGTACCGATTGAGATGACAATTTTACTCGCTCACACTGCAGCAGCTGGATATGACGGAAAGTGGAGATACTTGGTAGGGGACGGAACGATATATAGATAAGCTAGTTTTATTAAAAGTTGGGGTGAAGCCACCAATGACCCGGGCGTAATTTTTTTTATTTCCGGAAACATTTTTTGTTTTAAATTTTTGTAGATAATATATGTTTGTTTTTATCGCTGTGTGAATAAGCCGATATTTTGGCATTGTTTTAAGTTATCACTGCAGTCGGTGATGAGAGAAACATTTCAAATTCGAACGGGTTTCAAACAGGTCGACCACTTCGGGACATATGGTGATACGGGACTCGGGTATACCCGCTTAATACAGGTTACCGTTTTATAACGGAAACCGTTTGATATGGGTTCCCTGTGGGTGGTACCCGTTTGATGCTAGTACCCGTTCGATACCAGTACACATTTCATACGGGTACCCGTTTGATACTGTACCCTTTCGGACAGGTCAATCGGGTATCGAGCCACATCCTCTGTTACAGATAAATAAGTGCAGTCTAAAATAGATCTACCGAGCGAAGGCGAATAACAAGCCTGTTACGTTTGCTGAGTTAGACCAGTTTATTTAGGAGCCCGCTCAGGAGAATGCACTGCGTGCATGGTTCCATTCTTTTAAGCATATATCAATCATGCGTAAGCATGAATGGACAAAAACTTACATCTGAAAGGCATCTATATAAGCCCAACAATTTACAAGTTTATTTCTTGCAGACAGTTGTTTTACGAAGAGACGTGGCGTTGTTCCAGTTGGAATTGTGGAGGTCACGTTAACTCCTACGGCGAGATCAAATGCTTGGTTCACCCACTGTCCCAACTATCGAAAGTAAACACATGGAAACAAACAAGTGGAGGGATACCCCACTTGTTTATTGCTCCCATAACCTGCAGTAAATATAACACTATACATCGCTTCACTTTACAAAGGACCGCATCGAACACTACAATCCATCGGAGTCAATACAAAGCCCTGCGAGCTTTACGTATGACCTACGGGTAGGGAACAGGAAAGCTTAGTCGTGTGAAATGTTTACTCTGGGAGCGGGCGCGGTCCGGTGCAAAGGTCGGTCATCGTTCGCTTATTTCGATTCGGTTTCTCCGGTAGAAGAAGGAATTCCGGGGATTATCTCTGGTTGCGGCGACTGGCTTGGAGTTCAGTTTTTGGGGGTCTACAATCGGTCCTCGACAGATCTTGCAGGACTCATTCGTCATGCCACTTTCTGCATGGCTCAGGATTTAACTTGGTTCACGAATCCTCGGGGGTATAAAACGAAAGGACATAGGTTAAATTACCTAGCACTTCCGCCCAAACAGACAATACCAGCCAAACATAAACTGGAACCTTCAAGAATACCAAAGTTTAATCAAATAAAGAACGGGACCAAGCATCCCTGGCAATATAACAAAAACACATACTGAACAACTTTCAACTTAATCAGCAAAGATGCTGCATTGGTTTAGGGGCAAGTCGTTCAAATAAGTAATATTTTCCGGACTTCCAACGACTGCCATAAACACGCCGAAGGGAAACTGATGTTGGACAAATTTACTGGCATTGAACTGCAACGCATTTGCTTCGTGAAATTGCATGTCTACGTTACAACCATTTAGAAAGCAGCACAGCATCATATATCATGGCGAGAAAACTGTCACCTTCAAGGCAGCTCTTCACTGCGCCGCTCAACTAAAGTGAGCTTCTCGTCCTTTGGACAATACGGCACGACTGAACTTCCCCAAGCGCTTCTTACGCAATTTCTGTAGCTAAACTGTGTTTGAAAAGGCATCGTACGCGCTTCACGACTGACCTCGGAGATTCCGATGGTCAACAAAAACACAAAACCATCGCGTTAATTTTTTTTTAGCGATGTCCCTATTTTTTGAGCGATGCCCGAGTAAATACGATGTTCGAGCAACGCAGGGCTGACCCAGTATCTTTCCTACCAATATACCCGCCGATCGCCAGCAAAATTGCACCGTTCCTCCGTATTTCCGCATTATACTCATGTGAGAGTTAAGTTTGAACGCTTAAATTGCGCTTGTCCAGCTTCGGATCACGGCTGTCACATCCGAAATCAACTAGCTCAAACCAAAAACAACAAATAACACATCCGACAAGCTCTGGCTCAGTTGGGGAAAGCACGGCCCCACGTTACTGAATCACCTCAGTTGTGGAAATGCCGCGGAAAGGGGGTAACACCCCTCACTCACTCCAGACCGCCTACGGTCGTTTGATGCGCCATCTAGATTTTCGTTTCAGAACTTTGCGTTCTATAGAGAAGAGTGGAACGCCATCTAGACACTGTGCTTGGAAACGTAAATATTCCATAGAATACACTCCAGTTACCACAGCAGCCCCTTCCGGCGCGTCAAGTGACGAGAGGCGATTCGTGGGGGAGAGGGAAAGTACTGCTCGTGCAAGATCTATGATCAGTTCCGTAACTGAGTCAATCTAATAACGTTGGTACTACATGGATGCTGCCATCTTGCCTGGTCGTCACGTATTTGGTTGGGTCATGTGACGAGTTGTCTCATTTGCGTACTATGGCGGAAGCCTGGAGGGGAGGGGAGGGGTCATTTCTTTGTGCGGACCCGAATCCTGGTTTAAGGCTCCAAGCCTCTCCACCTTAGCGCCCATATTGCAGGCTTCTCAAAGTGGCTGCTGGCAGGAATCTCTCGTAGCAGCGCCATATCATGTGGCGCAGAAACTCGAAGTCACCCGGACGCCGCTGCATTGTAAGCCGTCCTCCTGCTCGGCTCCAGCTTCAAAAATTACACGTTTTGGCTACCCCCCCCCTTCCCCCAATTCTAGCATCTGTCGACGGTGGCCCAGGGGTTCGGGGAGAAATTGGGAGTCGAGCCATTTCCGGAAAATAGCTTGCGCACCCAAAACTCAAGATGTGGTTGGTATTTAGCCCATGCGCAGTTGCTTTGGCGCCCTTTCTATGGGTACGCATAGCTTTTGGGTGCGCTATTATTAAACTCTATTTTACCATTTCTGAAGTGTCTTGTAATTTAGGATCAGTTTGATCGGGTGCTTCACCTCCACCTTGTGCAAAAAGAGGCACGAATAAAGAATCTTAAGCGGTTTTGGGGTGTATTTTCCACCCGCGCCTAAGTTTACTTTGAGTGGAAGAATTTGGTGGCTTATTTATTCGTTTCAAGGGCAATCGATTTTGTTGATTTTGTATTCTGTACACTCTATCTGTGAAGTTTCACAAACGCTTTTAAGCGGGCAGTGTACCGTTCACTTGGATTAGGGTTAAATTCAAGTATAGTGCAAACGACTTATTTTCGCGAGGACCTAATTTTCGGAAATTTCGCGAATCGCCTACAATTCGCGAAAAATAGGTCCCACGAACGATTCCGGTAAAATGTAAACACATTGAAATCTATACTTAGATGCCGACGCGTCGGGAAAATTAGAACTCGCGAATTATTCCAGAACTTCAGCTTTGACCTAAATCGCGAAATATAGGGAGCCAGCGAAAATTAAGTCCTTTGCAGTATGTTATATGTGGGTGATGTCATTTCCGCTAATCCTGAGTCGTTCTTTATTTGACAGAGCAGTTTTTGGAAAATGAATATGTAATTAGGAGTACAAAAAAAAATTAAAGCCGTTTACAACTCCCTGTAACGCCGAATTAGAGCGCGGCTCTTGAGGATGAGGAAGGGAAGGTACGGAGTGGGGGCTATGTTCCTCCTCCTCTCCTGCTCGCCGCCCATTTAGGGTAAATTTTCCGCTAAATGTAGCCGGGAAATTTTTCGCTAAATTTAGAGGGAAATTTTTTCCACTAGATTTGGCGGGAAAATTTTTTGCTACATTTGGCGGGAAATTTTTCGGCTAGATCAAGCGGGGTATTTTTCCCACCAAATTTAGTGGGGAATTTTTCCGCTAAATTTCGCGGAAATTTGCTCATTTGCGAAAATTTTCGCGGGAAATTTTTCCGCTAAATTTAGCGGGAAAATTTTTCCGCTTTATAGCGGGAAATTTTTCCGCTAAATTTAGCGGGGAAAATTTTCAGCGAGATTTAGCGTGGAATATTTTCCGCTAGATTTAGCGGGGAAATGTTTCTGCTAAATTTAGCGGGGAAATTTTTCCGCTAAATTTAGCGGGGAAGCTCTTCGGCTAAGTTTAGCGGGGAAATTTACCCATCATGCACCGCGCGGTTGCGCCGACGCCGCTCAAGCCGGAAACGGGCGCCTAAGAGCTGCCCTCTAAAACATTGATATCCGTGCTCATATTTTGAACCTTATAGTTTTCGAAACAAAATTCGCTGAAAAAAATATAGAAATTAGTATTCGCCGCTTGCTTTTGCCGTAACGGCTTAAAGAAAGCGGTCATAGTAGCTGAGCTTTCTAAACATTTCCTTTTTTTTTTCAGGGGCTCAAAAGAAGCCTCCAGCAAGCAGGTTACTTAGAGATCACAAATTTTATCAGTATACAGTCATCTGGGTGGGTAGAAGCCAGTAACGAAACAAGCTTCTATAGTCGCCTGAACGGGTGAGTGTTGTGCATTGTTTGAGTCATTCTCTACTTATCTCCAATCTGTCCAGAGTGTTTCAGAGCGGCGTGTTGGAATGATTATATTGCAATTAAATGCAAAGGACAAGAATGACGAAAATAATCCCTGGAGAAGGGGAACAAGAGGGACAAAGGACAAACACAAATCTAAACCATGTTTGGAGATTTGTGTTTGTTCTTTGTCCCTCTTGTTCCACCTCTCCAGGGATTATTTTCGTATGTGTTGGAATGGAGCCATAGTACAGTAAATTCGGGGTTCGCAAAGCACATGAGTCATGGGACGTGAGCTTGAACTTAACAATACAATCTCATTAGACATTTCATTTGTTTTAACCTCAACGCCAGGGGAATAAGAGTAATTTTAAACAAGAAATCAACACCTAAAAGCGTAAAAGTTAAATGAGAAAACCACCTTTGGTATAGCAGAAGTGTAAAGGTACAAATTACATGCAGTTAGGTTCTGTAATTAGCTACGTTATTTTGTCTCGATTAGTTTTTGAGTTATAAAAATGTTAATAAGTGTAACTCTTATTTCTATAGCTTGTAACTTGGTTTAGATATTTTAGAAAAAGCAATACCAGTTTATCAAGCAGCATGGCGTTGAGCGCCTGTTCTGCACTGAGGGCCTGGTAGTGACGAATCGCAGGACGAGCTTGTCGGAAAATAACTTTCCGTATATATTTCTCTTAGAGGGTGATTGAAATATAATTACATTAATACGAAAGGGCCTACATTGAACACGTATATTTTGTATTTTTTCTACAAAAACATGCGTTCATTGTTTATGCCGTTGGATGCACTTTTGGTGGGGGTCCCGGCCCGCTTTGATCCCGCCCAAAAACGTAAATGACCAAGGCTATTACTAATGATTGGTTTGGCTGCTGGGCCCAAAACGCTCGCAAGCCCTGACAGGACGCCCGGCAGGCGTCCGGTGCGCCTGACAGCTCCTGCTAGTTGTGCGAGCAGAGGCGCGGCAGCCTCCGGCATCGTCTGCTATTCCGCCGCCGTCTGTTGTCGTCTGCAACGCCTGTAAGGACGCGGTCATGAGAGCGGCGCGTCGGCGCCCGTTTCCGCCTGCATGGTTGCTACTGTGAGCAACCGCTCCGACATGGAAACATACCATAAGGTTCTAAACTAACCACTGACGACGACGATGCCGCGAGAGACGGTGGCTCCATAACCGTGCGCACGGAGCGTATACGTTCGCGCAACACAGCTGACCAAAATGTTTCGTCGTGAAATCAGTAAAAGTTTTTTGAAAAGACAGGAACCCTGCAGCTATAGTTTAGGAATCCAGAGAAGTAAAAAATGGCTAAGGGCGACCTTTTTGTGCGGGGCTATGGTTTTTGAAATCGGAGTGTTCCCGGAAGCAGGTCATGGTCTCGATGTTGACGGAGTACAACGTGTGTCGGAAGCAGTCGCTCGTCGCAACGCAGTGATCGGTCTTTTGGGCTGGATATGCTGTTCTGTTTTTCCACAGAACTGAAATAAATGCCGCACGTATTATTTTTCGATGTATAGTACGTACACTTTATTTCAAGAGTATACATTTCTCCGGAGGTGACGGGGATAGGAACGTAGAGACTGCTCCACTCGAATAAAGCAGCGATCTTCACAGCTACAATATCAGGCAAAAAAAGAAGAAAAAAAACTTTCCGCCTTTTCACTCTGGTGAAGAAGAAAGAATAGCGGAGCTGTAGCTTTTGTTCTCGGCGGTGACTTTCCAGGCGAGCGATGTGCTCTTCTTTCGCAAGAGAATCTGAAGCGCTTGACGCAGCGGAACTTTCGGCGATAGCGGCCTTTCGGCGGTTGCGGAACCATTCGCGCTGCTGGACAGCGTGAATGGTTCCGCAACCGCAACACTCTCGACAGCTACCGCCATCAATGAGCGAAGGCAACAACCAGTGTTGTGACGACCACGGGTGTCGACATTTGTTTGGTACCAGACGCGATCCTGGGATCCTGGGATCGCGGATCGATGATCCGCGATCT
>JAZHYW010005186.1:0-12443 GCA_037355805.1 Ixodes ricinus | reverse complement strand
AACCGAAGCGTTCTTGTTCGGTCCCAGATAGCCGTGGCGCCTTTCCACCGAAGAATGGGGAAGAGGACGAGACCGTCACACAGTTTTGCAAAATGCGAGCAACCAAAAAAGTGGGGAACGCTTTTTTTTTGTTAACTTTTTACATGGAGACGAAAACGTTTTGCCTCGTTTGTTTGAGTGCTATGAAAAGCGACGATGGCGACCTCCGTCTCGGCGCCCGACTGATTCCTGACCTCCCAAGGATGAAGCAAGTTCGTCTTAGGCCACATAACCGAAATGAGGTCACTGCTTAACGCTGCGGCAAAAGAAAAACGGAACATAATTGATGCCGCGCACGCAGCTAGCCTAAGTGGGCGGTGCGCCCGTGGCGGCTCAACGGTTTGCCTTGCTTATCTTCGACCGCAGTCAGCCGACATTCGTTTTGCTTCTGGCCGCCGGATACACCTTTTTATTGTTTCTGTAATGTCGCGTTCTGGTAAATTCGAGAACCTTGTTGCTTATCTCGAAGTTAAAGTGTTCTATACGCGCCGAACCATCTACACCGGTTGTCTCCAGACGCACTCGTCTGACAAGGAACTCCACATGGAGAGCCGGAGTCGGTCGCGATCCGCTGTTTCGCCGACGATCATCGTACGAGCCACGCTTGACGCCAACTCTATTTTGTTCAGCCCGCATTGGGCGTTTAGTTCTCTTCGGTTAAATACACCAGCTCATTCCTTATGTCATTCAGTGGCAAGAGCTTGGTCGTTGGATGCAAAGAGAAACACTATTTACAAAACGAGAAAACGATCACGGCCAGAAACCGTGTTCGATAAAAGGGCCGTTCTACGAAAACGGCTCGGTGAAATTACGGCTCTTCAATTACAATGGTCAGTTCATCGGAATGACCTTGATAGAACGGAGAGTTCGATAGTATACTGAGAACATGCAAGAAATAATGTTAAAACGGTTGGTCAGATCGTGAGACTTTCTCCGCATCTATCCAGTCTCGGTAGATGCTACCTTCCGCATCTGCCGGATTTCCAGGTGACTTACTCAGTCGGAGAACAACGCAATACCGAGGGGGCTTGTGGAGAATAGCTCACCAAAGAGAAAGGTCGCCGCAAAACCCGACAGAATGCTGAGATAAGCCCGACACTCCAGGAATTATTGCAGTGACAGCTTTTGAATTTGGTTTTTGCGGCTCTTCTCGGGGGTCCTGCCGCGAGCAACAGAAACAGGAGATATACAAAAGTATATGTGCCGATCAATGGAATGAAAAGAAGAAGGAGTCCACGAGTTCTGCAGGATGGGAACAAACAACAAAGGGAATGAGCACATCTTTTCTATAAGAGACATTGCCTCTAACGTGAGTTCTCATGAACAGTAACGAAATGACGCTTGTCACAACCCGACGACCACAGAATAGCCCCAAATTTGTCCAGTCTACATCAGCGCCAGGAAATCATGAAGCACTGCAAGAAAAAGAAACGGAAAATAATTTTTTTATTGTTCGCGCGCATACAAAGAGAATGCTTACGTTTTCCGATGGACGAAAATCACAGGTGAAGTTTCTGCCGCACATTCATCAAGACGCACGATGATGCTTTTCTCCGCGTCGGTCGGTCTGGCGGTGGTTATAACCACAATAGCTTTTTTCCGAATTCAGTGACTTCGGCATCGACCCTGGCCCTGTACTATGTCGGAACCGCGTGAAGATCGAATCAGCCCGAAAAAAAGACGATGCCGGTTTTCAGGCCATCAAGTAGCTGCACAGTGCGGTCATCAAAGCTCTGAAAGGTGCACCCAGGGAAGGCCACACACTTACACGGACATGCACCGAACGCCAGTTTCGTGGGCCGTCATAGGTTTTTCTGCCAATACATATTTGACAATTTCACAATTGTCCTCGTCACCGACAGACACCTGGATGCTTGCACGGCAGAGACCGCCTGCCATGGGGTGTATCCAGCGGATGGATTCGGGGTTCCACCATCCCGCTCCACCAGCCCCCGTTCTACGTTTTGTTTGGTTAGCAGCTGTTGCCGGCTGAAGCTCTTATGATTCTTTGTTTGCGAAATACCGGCCAGATCTGACTTTCAATTGAACGTTTCTGGTACGGGTCTGACCACTTCTTCGATGAGACGCAGCGTTCGATGGAAATGTCCTGGAACCTGCGCACTTATCGCTTCTTCTAGCTTCGGGGTTGCTGCACCGACTTCGTTCCTTTGCTCGACGACAGCTCAGGCACGGCACGTGCTCCCCCCTTTTGCTCTTCCCAAAGAGTGGTGTCCTGACAAGCGCACGAAGGAGGTCCAGACTCGCCAACTCATGCGCGGCCAGCAACGACGCTACTACCGCAGCCACAAGCCAGTGGACCCCGATAATAGACCGATCTCACCGAGCGTTCGGCGGCATGCGTGAAGCCGGCCTGCTGGGTTCACAAGAAGAAGGCGGAGCAGTGTCTGAGACAGCTCGTGCTGTCTCGTGCCTTTCCACGCGCACCGAGTTCAGCGAGGTTCGGGCACGTGCTGGAAATACTAGAAGTCACCTCGATGCATTGCGGCAGCGATGGCGTGATCAAACTGACTGGTGAGATGAGTCTATCGCTTCGAGAGTAGCGGTCATCCCCAGCGCAAGAGGGAGCATAAAATGTTCGTCGTTTCGTCAGCCTATCTTTGTAACATCGCAGGTTTGTGAAACTAAACTCCGACTGGGAGCAGTTGAGCGCTTCAGCGCCAATATGTCGTCTCTATTGGCCACAAGAACGAGCTTCAATCAGTGTAAGGATTGGTTTGTTCTATCCTCTATCCCTCGCCGCGACGTCACGGCTAGAACAGCTGAGTTTTGTTCCTGGGAGGTCAGGATCTGCCGTGAATAAAAGATAGGCACTGTAGCACTGGGCATCATAATGTTTACCTTGCTAGGAATAAGGCAAACATCGTGTGAATATCCTATCAGCCAAGTCTAAATCGTTTCTTGAGACGGCTGGGAAAGAAATGATCTCGTCAGGTCACTATGGCAGGACGACTGGAATGACTTTGTCTACGCACCGAGCTGCAAAGTTCGTAAGCTGACACTGGACTGCCGCGCCGCTTTATGTGCGAGCGAATTCCAGCTACAGAGTGAGCACTACATGAGGAAGAGCAATCAGGCGAGCTGTGAGCGTTCCTGCAGCCAGCTACAGCGGCCTCGTGCAAGTGAGGGCACCGTTTTAGGCTGAACCGCTCGCGCGTTAGCTCGACTTCGCTCGTACCCGCGGTGAGGCACGTAGCGTATGGCCTAGACTTTGCCTGTGGGTGCTGGCTTTGCCGAGTCGACCCGTACGTTGCCTGCACGAGCGTATTCACATTCTGTCACCAGTTGGTGGCACAGCAGGACGCTCCACGAAGTTTATCACCATGTACTTTGTGTGGGTTCATATAGGAAACTACCAAAACTCTATCAAAAAAAAAGTTTTTTTTTTCATTTTTCTAAACCAGTTAAATCTAGAAGCCAAAATAAGGTGTCTCTGTCTCACATAGGGACTATGCTCCGATCGGTGCATCGATCTCATGTTTTTAAACTTGAATCGGTCATGTAGTATGCTACGACAGACCACTGCGGAGGTGGCGCAGTACATAACTCACTGATACGCAAACATTCGACTTTATCTCAGGTTCGCATTGACATAAAGTTACTCATTTCAGAAAAAAAAACTATTTATGATTTTGTAAAAATATACTACACATGACCCAAAATCAAACAGCGCACTTTCGCTCTTGCACTATGTGCAACAGGCGTTCACGTATTTGAGTGATTTGCGGTGTGTGCCTTTGTCCAAGCGAACAAGCAAAACAAGAACGAATGCGGTGCTCGGTAACACATGCTAGAACCTTAGTGGCAATTTAATTAATTAATTACAGATTAATCACTTTTGCGAAGTGATTAATTATAATATGTAATTATGGAAGTTACAGTTTTAATAATTTTAAAGCATAGCTTTGTGGCAATAGAACTACGCTTTGATCAGTACGCATATAAGACGCAACACTATCTAAATTTGTGGTTATCGATTTTTTGGCGTTTCGGCAGTACAACATATAGTTCTGATACCGTGCCATTTCGAAAACGCACACCGATTTAGGAATCAGGGTGACCGTTGAAATTCGGTGCTCTAGAAAAAACGTTGGGACTCTAATGGCTGCTGATGGTATCGGGAACTGGTTCATTTCGTTTCTTTTTTCGCACAAGGAGATCAGACATTTTTTTAGAGTTAGTAGCTTTATTTTTCAAAGCGCTGCTTCGCGGGAATGAAAAGTAGGCACTGAGGGGCCGCTATTTAGGACGCAACGCCATTCTGGCTTGTGGTAGATTATTTCGCGACACTATGACACGACACATGGCATATTTCGTTTTGTAATGACGATATGGCATATTTCGTTTTGTAATGACGATATCAACAGTCTACCTGCTATTTGGAAATTGTATCGTACGAAAAATCTCGGAACGCGAAGAACCGAGCCAAATGAATCCAAAGTAGCAGGCAGCTAAACGAGGCTTTCTCTAACCGCGTTTTTTTCTTTCTAATCCGGTAAGAATTGGACAAAGGGCGCCCTTGGCGATGGCCTCGGAGGCCCAGAACCCTCCCCGCTATCCTCTTTTTGAACGAACAAAAGACAAAGCCATTTTCGCAGCTCGCAGGGCGGTGGGAAGGGCTGGGTGGGTCAAGCCGTCCGCTGATAACCGGAACAAAAGTCGAGCTTTTTCTTTATTTTTATTTGGAAGCAGCACTATGTCGCGTAAGCACTTGGGTGGAAAGGCTTCCCCCCAGCGCCATCTGGATTGTGAAAAAGTTCCTATCGGAGATAAAATTCTACTGCGATATCCTCTTAATTGGTACATCATGCAGATCATTATCTCTCAGCATTTAGTACTTTTTTTTTTTAAATCATGAAATTTATTAAAAGTGGTTGTTTTGATACTTTTGGGTTCAACGACGTTTTACATATTCTACTGTATTTTCCAGACTATAGTCCACACCCAGTGCATAGTCGCATGGGGCTAGTTTGGGGTCACAAATAAAATTATTTGCTTGGATAGTTCTCACCAGTACATAAGCCGCTCCCCGTGCATAGTCTCCACTTAATGCCTAGTGCGAGCGTAAAACATATCATACACAGCACCACCTTGACAAAGTCCTGCTGTATTAGCTCACAAACAAGCTTTATCATACAAAAATCAACATTAATGTAGTCCGTTACTCATAAAATACCTCCCGACTTGTCACAGTGACGATCTAGAAAAAAAACAAATCATTGTATAGTCCGCTCCTTTAGATAGTCCGCATTGGGTGAATATCAACTTTTAAACATGTATAGTCCACAAACTATAGTCCAGAAAATATGGTACTAATTTTTAGATGCGGAGCATCTCTTGCTCGGAGTCTATGTCCCGCGGCGTCGGCGTCGTAGCCCGCAGTCACACTACGCACCCGCAACTCTCCTCCTTCCCTCTCTCCAACAGCTGCGCGTTACTCTCTCCGCTCTCTCTCTCTACCAGCTGCATGCACTGCGTGTGCGTTCGCTTCTGCTCACACCGCGCGCGCACGCTCAACTCTCTCCTTCTAGTCTCCTCTCCTTCAAGTGTGAAAAAAAATAAACGGCGAGCGGCGAGCGTTTTAAGTTTCTCTGCCGCGAGCCTCAGCAGAAGGCTCACGTAGGGGTAGCGCTTAGAGCAGTCGGTGGCGCCATCTCTCGACGTCAGCACGCAACTGACTCTTTCCTCGGAACCAACACGATGCTCCGCATCACCCCATAGTTCCCCTCGGGAAGATGGTGTAATTTCTTAAAAAACATTTGTGTTCACAGCATTTTTTATAAAATCTAATGCGGAATCGATGGGTATAAAAATAATTAGTGTAGGTTAAGAGAGGAAGTGGGTTTTCAAAAATATTTTTTGTTTATTGGTCCATCTTAGGGGTTCTCAAACTTTTTGGTCTCACGGAATCCCAGGAAGCCTCAAAAACTGCCGCGGAACCCCCTCCATACTCGCCGACCGAGAAGCAACAGATGCACGATTGTCCAAAACACGTAATCGCAAGTAATATATAGGTTGTGCTTCTCGGAAAAATACTCGGACAAGGAGGTATAAACGACGTTTCGGGTGGATGCCCTTCTTCAAGTAATGAGACGCGAAAGACGGCAAGAAACAGGCAGGGGTCGGACACGTCACAAAAATAGGGGTAGGTACTACATTGGCCAAGAAGGGGAAGGTGAAACCGTTAGAAGACGGAGTACATCTTCTTCGCCTGTCATCTAATGGAGTTAAAAAAAAAAAAATAAAGCTAAGCAAAAGTTGGGGCGGCGCAGGTGCCACGGGGTTTCGAACTTGCCTTGCGGCGTCTTCCGCGAGATCACGACACTCAGAATGGTCCTCGAGGGTCCCCGGCCTCCACCACCACGACCACAGCGGTTACGACGGGCGGACGCGCGGTTCGGATCGGTTCGAGACGTCCGACCCCTCACCCTTACCGATCCGAACCGCGCGTCCGCCCGTCGTAATCCGCTGTAGTCGTGGTGGTAGCGGCCGGGGACCCTCGAGGACCATTCTGAGTGTCGTGTTCTCGCGGAAGACGCCGCAAGGCAAGTTCGAGATCCCGTAGGCGCCTGCGCGCCCCGTCTTTTGCTTAGCTTGATTTTTTTTTTAACTGCTTTAGATGACAGGCGAAGAAGTTGTACTCCGTCTTCTAACGGTTTCGCCTTCCCTCCCTCTCGGCCAATGTAGCACTCCCCTATTTCTGTGACGTGTCCGACCCTGCCTGTTTCTTGCCGTCTTTCGCGTCTATTACTTGAAGAAGGGCGTCCGTCCGAAACGTCGTTTATACCTCCTTGTCCGTCTTATACTCTTTCCGAGAAGCACAACTTATATGTACTTGCGATTACGTGTTTTGGCTCATTGTGCTCGGCAGCGCCCCATTTTCCACAATTGTAGGCAATTTTGCTTGTGTTGCTTCCCTTATATCCCCACCATATGAATCGTGATGTCAGTACAAAGTGACATGAAGGCGCTTTGCATGGTCCTGCCGCACAGCCTGCGGCATGGGGGGAGGGGGGTGGGGGAGAGGAGAGAGGAAGGGGAGGGGGTTGCAATTTGGGTGTTCGCGGAACCCATGAGACCAGCTCGTGGAACCCCTGTGTTCCCCAGAACCCAGTTTGAGAACCCCTGGTCTATCCCAATGATTTTCTGCACAGGAATGCAGTTTATTGTGCTGATTTCATAACTGCAATCAGACTTCAGATATCTCTTCTTTGTCAAAAGTTATCAGCAAAATAAAATATTACTTAGCTAATTTCAGGAAGAAGTCTAAAAAGCCTTCCTATTAAAATTTTAATGAAAAAAGGTATCAATTGCTTCCTAAAGAAATGCCATACAAGCTAAAGCTATTTTTATTTCTTTAGCACCATATAATCGTGTAAAAAAATTAAAGTGAACAGATGACATACAATAACATACATACACGTCGAGCTAAACAAAGCAGGCGAATGCCGAAATATAACGTGCTTGCAGCCAAAACGCAACCGCTAGCAGACGACAAACAGCGATGTCGGCTGCTCCCGACTCCTTCCGCGCCACGGGGAAGGAGAGGCGGGAGAGGAGAATGACATATTTCAGGAGAGGAGGCATGCGCTTCAGCCAATAGCGACAGCGCTCGCTGCGGCCCGTGCTTCTTAGCCAATCGGTAGCTCGGTTTCTTTCTCCGGGGAAACGCGGTATTCTGTGCTTTCCTCGGGCGGACGCCATTTTTAATGGTGCCAAAAATGTAGACAAAGTAGCAAAGCTTTCGAACGAGACCAAAATGGCCGCAAATGGGCTCGCACCGGCGGAGCGTGGAGGGCGCATGTTTGACGTCGAGTTTCTCTTTTGGAGAAATTTTGGGCGCGTTCGCGTAACATAATTATTGTTTTTTATACTTTGAGTTTGAATTACGCTGTAATATTTTAGAAGAGGTACTTGGATATGCAAGCCACCCAAATACAGGATTTTTGAAGAATGAACTTTTTTGTATCTTTTTGCATTTTTAGGACTTGCGCCTCCCCGTTTCGGAACTACAGCGATATTTTCCAAAAGCAAGTTTTCAACTATTTTTGATGTGTTTTGCGTTTTGTTCTCCTCCTGCTAGATAGCGGTCTTCGTCCGCAAGCGATCTCCGTCCGTATCGCAAGTAGTTCCGCCGTGTAGCTTCGTGCACACATTTTTTTGTATTCATACGCGATTTTGTTTCACCCAGGGCGAGAGCGGGTGCGGGTCAGTTCAACGCAGCTGCACTTGGCGTTTGGTGCGTTCGGATTTGTGTCGCTGGGAACTGTTGCGTTCGCCTCTGGCGTCATGGGTCGAAAGCAGGCTCCCTATGGCTAGCGAAAGCTTCTGAAGTCCCACATTGAGAATACTCGTAAGCGACCATCTGTGGAAGCTTCGCACGTTGAGGTTTGTGGTGAGATTGAGCCATCGTGTTCCAACTTGGATGGTTTGGTCTGCTAGAGTAACGAAGGTGGTCCTCAAGCCATGACCGTGCAAGGCTCGTCGTCCACGCTTCTCAGCGAAAGGGACCCGGTAAGGCGTGTCCTGTTGCGACGCGTGGAATGGTGGTCGGACACAGTGAATGGGTCTCGAGCACGGTGTCACGCGACGAACCCAGCGACTGAACATGTGTGCGTGCCGAGACGATGACATGCGGCTCGTGTCCAGCTCATTCCAGTACTTAATCTGAGCTTGATCTAGGTGGCTTTGGCTTTCTGCTCTGTCACAAGGTACTAACGGTACTAATGCGCCAGAACCAAAAGTGGGGCGATACAGCCACGGCCTGTAGCGCGACCATTCAGGACTAGAGAAATGGTCTTGAAGAACAGAGAAATGGTATCTTGTGCTCTATCAATAATCACATGTCGTTAGTATATTCTACTTTGCTAAGCCAAATAAATATTTGCAGCTTGTGAGAATATGCTTGCTGCGACGATTTACCGTTCGCGCTCCTGATGTGATGTTAGCTTGAACCTCTTATGTTCATGGCTCGCAGATTATCGAGTACCCCCTCGGATTGACTTCACCATTTCGAGAAAACGCTGTTGTTTTTCCTTCTTTTTTGGTTGCAGGGCATTGTAAAAATCATAAACACGCGAGAAAATTTTTTATTGATGTACGTGACATATCTTTCGCAGCTCTAAGGATGCACGATAAATGTCCAGCTTGAGGAGAAACTAATCCCTTTTGTTGGAAGTTTGAATAGCGTATGCTGGCAGCTTGTTTCCTGTCCGTCCTGAGTACGGAAAAGAGCAAACTGTTATTAAATCACATAAACGAAGCTAGCTTATCTAAAGCCCCCACATTCCGTAGGTTCAGTCCACTAAGGTTATCAACAGACACGACCATGTCATTTGTCGTAAATAGATAAAAGACATTGGTAAAAATGGATAGACTGAATAAGTGAATCTAATGCACATATTTTACCAACCGACGGTTGCGCGACTTCAATACGATTTCCAATTGTCACTGCGCACATTGGACACACTTTGGGAGCAACGCATATTTACGTCGCTGCCTGAAGTCTATATTCAGCGTGTAGTGCTGATCAAAATAAAATGCTAAGCTGACTCTCTAGTCACTGCCGCAAAGTATGATTTCGAAACATGGCAGTACTCTATGTCACTTGAGATAAAAACCCAAGCTATAGAAACTGAGCCGTCGTAAAAAAGGGACCGACATATTTTATTTACTTTTCAGAAATGTCATGCTACAGTTATTATACAACTCTAAAGCAGCAAAGCCTATGACCAGACCAGTAATATTTAAAAACCTCCCACACACAGATCGGCGCGATCGCTCGGTAAATAGCAAAGCCTTCAAGAAGCGTTTAGATATCACATGCAACTGTCTTGAGTAGGTGACATCTTACCGCTCTGATTTCGCATGTGCTATGTGACTTTAGATAATATGGCTCCACCCTAACACAGGCGCATGCTAATTCTAACATATAAGAAAACGGTGGGAACCAAAGTGGCGCCAAAGTATAAGCTAGGTGCTCACGCCGAGGAATGTAACTGCGCGTGCCAGTGGTGCATTCTACGAAAACCTTAAAAAAATGATGGGGGCTAAAATGGCCGAGATGTTATCACTCTAACAACGCACGTGAGTGTGTGTGCATGAGGTACTCTACCTTTGAACAGATACGAGCGCCACCCACTGCACCACACAGCGCTGATGCCGGACTTGGCCACCGCAGCGCTATTATCACTGACGTCCGATGCAGTTCCAACTGAGCTGACTGACCAGAGCCATCACAAGTACGAGAGGGGGAGAAACTTCCTCCACCTGACAACAGCGTCTCGCGACATGTTTGGGGATCTATTTCACGCAGCGGATAACGCGGGCCTTTTCACACTTCAATAGTGGTGCCATCTAGAAGTTGCGCGTTCAACTACATAACGAGCCGTGCGCCATCTTGTTATGGAGTCGCCGACGCGCCGACGCCAGCGAGCTCCAAGGTCCAAAGCGACCGAGCGAGAACGACCATTCTCTGTCAGCCCGAGATATAAACATTCGTTCCCCCGCTTCGCGCGTAGTTTGAGCGCCCCGTACCAGAGGCGCCTTTCTTTTGTTCTGTTTTATCTTTAAGAAACGAGAAGTCAGTCTTCAGCCTGACTCCGCGCGAAAGGTTGCCTGTGTGTTCGCTTCCCAAAAGAACGTAAAACGAAACATGGTGTCAGAAGTGGATCGCTCCGCAAGTCTACTGATAATTAGTAAAGCGCAGGATCGACTACAAACGAAGGAACAATGGACAAGCCCTCAACTTCTGCCAACAACGGTAGCTACCGAACAAACGGCGACGGTAACTTTTTGCATCTCACCACCTGAAGCCTTCAGTTTAACAACACTTAACGAATGGCCGGCATGGAAGAAGAGATTCAAACGTTTCCACAGTGCATCAGGACTGGCATCTCAACCATCATCACACCAAGTCGACGCTCTCATTTCCAGGGATGGAAGTGCTGCGCCATTTGCGCCAAATTGCGCCTGTGAGCGAAAGTCTGCTACATCTTGCGCCAAAGTGCCATTTTGGCTAAGAATTGCGCCACACCTGCGCCAAGATAGGCAACAAAAAAATATTTTTTTATTGGTTTACTTTATTATTCAAAGAAGTAGAAAGAAAGAAAAACGGTAGAAATATGTATTTCACAGCGTCTCTACTCACCGTATACTGTGTTTAATCTAAGGTCAGAGCACAGTCGAAGGATCGAACATATACAACACGAACACACAGTAAAAGCGCAAGTCACGGGACATTTGCTGCATTTGATTGGTTTATTCGATGAAAGAACACGTACAGTGAGATGGTCGGATGCCTCGATGTCGCGCTTTGACCTTGTTTGGTTAATCCGATTGGCTCGTAGCGTCGGCTGCACTTTAAATTAAGGTGAAACGAAGAAGATTGCTCGACCACCGCGTTGGCCGGTTGATGCGCTAACGGCTTGATCACCGACATCCTCTAAAATTTCAGACAATGTCGGCGATGTCAGGAGCCAAAAGTCGCGACAAAACATTGCGAATTCACAGTAGGATGGCGGCTGCTGCGATAAGACAGAGCCAGGCTCCTGTACTCCTGATGAGATCAGTTGATTATTATGTTTGCCGTATGCCTCCATGGCGCCTCTCACCACCCCACGCGCGTCGAGCTTCACCGCCTTGCACCGGAGTGTTCGGAGTAGCTGCTGGCATGGGTGAGCCTCTGGTTTAGCACGATATACATGTAAATTATGCTTAGTACTATTGCAGGTCCACATTCTTTGATCTCGATTATATGATCTTGTTTTCAAATGCTGCGTCGAGAAAAAAAAATATGCGGTGCTTTATTTGAATAAATGTAAGCGCAAGAGTAGGTTTTCATAATGATTGTGGGTGACTGTTTTTTTTGTGTTTTTTTTTTTCAGTAAGTCTCGAGTTTGGTAACGATCAAATTTGGGAGGCGCATTTTTACTGATAGACGTGTTAGCGATTATGTTGGTTTTTGGTGGCATTTTACAGAAACGATACAGGCTAAATAAACTACCGGGTGTAAAAGTGGGAGGGGAGGGAGGCTTTATTTTAACTGAAGTGTGATTCATTTCTCGTCAATTTGATTAGTACCCATTGTTAATGGAACCTACTCTGAACTCGAGCCTTATTTCTAAAAAGAAAGCTCTATGTACCTTTTGTGCCCTATTGGTTCTTATTACAAAAGGTAATAAGTAATACGCTCCAGTATCAAAGACAAACGCTCAGTCATTATCAAAAATAAACTCATTTAGCGATGCAATCAATTTTTTTTAATTTTCAAGTGATATGCTAACAGACGTTGGCATCTGCTCCAAAAGCGTCAGTGGCTGCTCCAAACAAATATTTTGCCTGCTACCGAACCTGCTCCAAAGGGTCAAATGCCGCTTCCATCACTG
>JAZHYW010005185.1:0-76150 GCA_037355805.1 Ixodes ricinus | reverse complement strand
AAAAAACAATTACCGAAGAAATTAATGATTTGTTTCACTACTTTTTTAGTTTTGCAATTACTCAAAATCGATGATGATGTATAGACGCCAATGAGTGCATGCATTCGGTACAAGTGATAGAGCTTGCTGTTGCTGCGACTCAGATTCAAAGTGAAGACTTTCAGCATCAAGCGGAACAAACGAGACAAAATGAAAGAAATAGAAGAATATTGAATAAGAGACGAAAGAAGCACGACTCGAAGAATGGTCGGCAGGAAAGCCAAGCGTGCCACTAGAAATTCGTGCCTGTAGGTAGGCACGGCCCGACGTAATTCGTTTCGGTGCTTGGACTTCGCTCTTTTCAGAAAGTTCGATATTGAGGGAGAAAATGTAGAAAATATCTCGACCGAAGAAAGAGAAATGGTCAGAGAGAGAAAAAAAAGGCAAGATAACTAAAGGAAGAGAGAGAACGAGAGTGCATGTTTTCGTGGATGGAGAGCGAGGGGGATTAAATGAAAATAGCCCATGGAACTTACCCGCGGTCACTATTGATTGTTCCCCAACATGGAAGGAAGGAGACCGAAGAAAAAAAGACAACGCCGAAGACGAAATCCCAGGGTGCGGAGGGTACCTTTTTTATTCATGCGGTTGTTCCTCCCTGTTCGTCATAGTTTGGTCACGGGCTAGGAATCTCCAATTTCTCATCGCTTATTTTTTTTTTAGAGTATATTTTGTTTTGTTTTGTGTAGAAGTGAGTGGAGAGTGGGTTTGGAAAGTGCACTGTAAGTACCCTGCGTTGCCACTAGAAATAAGAAAGGTGGCGAGCCAGGAGCACGGTGGCGAACACGGGGATCGAAGTATGACAAATGATCATGGAAAATCTTTTTGTAAAATACCGTGGCGCGAAATTAAAGAAAATGTGAGCGGAAATATTTTAATGAAGTTATCGGTTTTGGCATCGTTGGCCTATTCCTTGGGTTCACGCTTGACGGGGAGGTAAACAAAAAAGGATAAAATTCAAAAGCCTGCGCCGTACAACGCAGTATAGGAAGGTCAAGTCACCAGAGCTCGATCTAAAATGAACCGTAAAAATCGGCGCCTGCACGTAGCAATCTAAACTTTTTGTCAAAGGTGTATGTCACAGGTCGTTTTTTTCTTGTAAAATTACAAAGCGTCCATTTTAGATCGTGTTAGATCGTTTCAAGTTTACGGTCCATTTTAGATCGTGCCTTATGACTTGGACCACTCTATATATATGACGGCTGTTGCAGTCACTCAGAAACACGCAGCGTGTGGCGCGTTTTGGGTATCTACAACATATAAACCAACACTTCTAAGGCACTTTGACACGGCCCGCAAAAGTCAATTTCTCAACGTATCGCGCCGCAAATTCCTGCGGAAATACAAGCAAATAATGGACGTTTGCAGTTAAAGAAAAAAGTCTTACCTAGCTTAAAAAAAAGTGTTTTAGGCAATTTGCGCTGTTACTTCGCAGACGATGCAGACGTGGAAGAAATGCTGCCGACAGATGGCGTACGCCCCACAGAGGAAGTAAAGCCCTTTATACGGAAAAAGTAGCGCCATCTTTTTGAAGAGTGCCGCCTGCTATCTTGGACCGATACAGGTGGCGCTACAGTCGACCGCGAGTGTAAAAAAGCAAAACATGAAGATAAAGGTGTGCGCGTCAGAGGAGGAGGGAGAAGGAATGCCTATGCTGTCGGAGCGCAGTGCATGCTGAGCTCATGCCGCCAATCAAATAACGCCGGCTGTGCAACGTCGGCTTTCATCATCTTTCCTTGAGCCCATCCTTCGAGGCTGGTAGACCGTGACAGTGGGCTTTTAGCCTGTGTGATGTATTTGCACGCGCGTTGTCTTTCAGCCTTTGACTGCGCTCTTGGACTCAAGTATAGACCATTCCATTTAGCGCTCTCTGGGCGGCACCATTTTGTTCGACAGCAGCGCCCTCTCCATACATCCGGGAAATTCAGCGGGTTCGGCGGGGTAAAGAGCGAGAAAGAGGGCACGCGCCCGGCTCCGCTAGCAGACGACAAACCGGGAGGTTGCCATTCTCCATCTTTGGGCTGTAGCGGCGGTGACTGAACAACAAACTTTCGCTCGTAGCTGCCGTTGTGAAGTGGTCCGCGTTCTTAAGGAATAGTTGTGGCTACTCCAAAATCAGCCTATAGCTCTCTGTCCTTCTATTTCGGTAAATGATCAACTAGCATATCTTTTTTCCGTTACTTAAATAGCAGTTGAGTCAGCCGGCAGTACTACCCTCAACTATTGCGTGCATAGGGCTGTGCGGCTGAAGTTTTCGCCGCACATACGCAGCGCCACTCCTCCCCCTGGCAGGGGCGCGCCGATACTTGTTAGAAGGACGAGGAGCAGACGACGCGGGGGGCTGGTGCGCTTGTCGTTCTGGCCTCGCGCTTCGTAAGTAATAGTACCGAATGCAAAAGGTATCCAAATGCCACAGCATCGTAATAAACAGAAAGGTATCCGCCTCCCGAAAAGTTTTGTTTGGTTCCTGGGAGGTGATTCAAGAATTATCACCAGAAGCATGAATTGCCAGCTGTGGACGAGGAGCAGACGACGCGGGAGGCTGGTGCGCTTGTCGTGCTGGCCTCGCGCTTCGTAAAGTAATGTACCGAATGCAAAAGGTACCCAAATGCCACAGCATCGTATTAAACAGAAAGGTATCCGCCTCCCGAAAAGTTTTGTTTGGTTCCTGGGAGGTGATTCAAGAAAGATCACCAGAAGCATGAATTGCCAGCTGTGCGGAGGACAGGTTTAATTATTGTTTCTCTATCTTGTCGCGTGATTCAGTAATGCAACTACGCTTGCTTGTCACATTAATAGAGACTTTTCGTAGGTCACACGCGAGAGCATGCAGGGGTTTTGCGTTGCTTGGGGGCGGTATGAGCTGGCGCCCGTGGGGCCCGCAATCCGACACTGAGTTCTACGATAAGTCCCTAATGTAATAGCTACGATGGTTCCCCATGGCTGTCTACAAACGAAACCCGAATATGCAGTTACCATTTTTTTTTATAAAAGACTTTAAATTTGAGAACCAAGCTCACTTTGCTTACCCGCCCATTTTGTTCCCCGATGTTAACAAGAGAAAGCGGGTAAGCGGCAACAGACTTGGGGAAAAATTAGGCAGATAATCGTAGCCCCTATTGCGTACTGACTTGAACGCATAATTGAAAAGAAATTGACGGCTGTATTCTAGTTTTTCTATATAATATTAAAATGATGTAGTTAGCCCACAACAGGTATAATTACTTCCTAAGGGCGTCACAAAATTAGACACTAGAACATCCCTGCGTCGACCAATTTAAGCGTGTTGGCGATGTTAGATGTTCCTAATGTAATAGCTAGGATGGTTCCCCGTGGGTGTCGACAAAATAAACCCGATTATGCAGTTACAATTTTTTAAACAAGTTTAAATTTGAGAACCCAGCTCACCTTGCTTACTAGCCAATTTTTCATTTTGATGAATTAGTGGAGACTGTGTCGAGAAAGAAACATCAACCGTGGACAGAAAGAGGTATATCTCATACACGGTTGATATTTTTAGTTTTTTCGCCCCAGTCTCGGGCAATTCATCCAAATTGTTAATATACTGGCTCGCCTGCGCTCTCACAGTAATTTCTATCAATTTTGTTCCCCGATGCTTACAAGAGAAGGCGAGTAAGCAGCGAAAGACATGACGGCATTTGGGCAGATAATCATAGCCCGTATTGAGCACTGACTTGAGCGCATAGTTGAAAAGAGATTTACACTGAAGGCCGTACTCTAGTTCTTTTTTTATATTATTAAAATGATGTAGTTAACCTACAACAGGCATGATTACTTTCCAAGCAACTCTAAAACATCAAACCCGGACATTCCTCGGTCAACCATTAAGAGTGTGTTGGCAATGTTAGATGTATAAATTGAAAGCAAAATAAAGAGGACGAGGACAGGGCACGTCATGAAGGCCAGTAACTAAGCATTCATGACTGAAATTTAAAATTAAGTAATCTTTTCTTGCAGAGAGAGAGAGAGTGAAGGAATATTGACGATCCTCTCCTGGCACACAGACTCAAGATATATCAAGTTTAATTGTACCTAAACAGCAAACAAAACAAATAGTGACGCAAAATTTTTTATTTGTTGTGAACCGGAACAGTGTTCAAAATTATCATTCTTCGGCCACATAAAAATAAGTTAAAAAAGGGGACGCTTTACAACGCAAATGCAAGTCGATTGGAGATCCTCTCTTCACTAATAAAATTAAAAGTGGGTTACTGACGCACGTACATGAATTGCGATTCTACCGCTTTGACGGTAGCGACAGATGCGCGCAAACACAGCAAGGTGTTGCGGCATATAGTAATATATATATTTTTTTTTTGTTGGACCCGCTCAAAATAAAAGCGGAGGCCTTATTGACGTACCGTTTCGGTTTTTTATTAGAACTTGACCCAGTGTTGCAATCAGGCTGTACGTGCCTCGTCATTAACTTCATTCGGATGAATTAGAACAGGCGCGGCATGCTTCCAGCAGCCGGTAACTCCGAGAACTGACCTGAGTTCAAGGTGTGTATGCGACAGCGCAGCTGTGCGCGAAAAGACAATTTAAACAATATTGCATCCTCATCTTTGTCCGAATAGCCCTGACTTTGAAGAGCTAGCGAAACCATAAAGAAAAAGAGCATTTATCTCGAGGCGGATGTTACAGTCGACGCTGTCTTGCATTTGCGAGACACACTTCGCAAGCGACAAATATTCCTATGCCTGGATTATTTGCTCCACCCCGGAGACCTGACACACAAGCAAACCTTTCTTTGCGGAGATTCGCCTCCCTAAAAAATGATCAGTTTTTTAACGGACAGAAAGCTTCAACGCGGTGCCCGCCATTGCAACTGGCAGCGCGATGGGACGAGCGTACGGCTAAGTAGGGCGAATTTGGGCCACGGCGCGGCGCCACTGGTATCGCTCCAGCGCGCCCCTGGCAAGCCGAACGGTCCCATTGCGGCGGAGGCATGCGGTTTAGAGAAGCTCGTTTTAGCGAACGCCGTTTTACCGACCCCGGTTTATCGAATGCCTTTATAGAGAACCCAGTTTAGAGAAAATGGCGATGAGCCTCCTTTTAGCGAATTCGGTCGCCGCGAAGCGGCGTCTACGGGTAAATCAGGTGAGTTAACATTTTTGTAATGAGCCGCCGCAGACTGCCGCCGCGAAGCGGCGGGAGCGCAGCGGGGGGCATGGGTTAACACGCGGACCAGTGATACACGCGAGAAGTAGGACAGCCTCTTTTAAAAAAGCGTCCCCTTTTCGATAAACGGCGTTTCTCTAAACTGAGGCTCTGCTTTCTCTAAACCGTGCTTCGATAAAACGTGCCCATTCTCTAAAACGTGCTTCGATGAAATGGCATTCTCTAAACCGTAGTAAACTCGCATTGCGGCAGGAGAGCACGATTTATTTTATTATTTCAGACTTCCACTACATGGTCGCTAAAAGCCTACACCAGTACGAACTTTGTATAGTAATAAAGGTACAGTAACCGGATTTACTTTTCGCTGGAGAGACCGGCCAATCTGACAAAGTTTTCCCTTTTTTTTTATTTTACGCAGGTAACCGCGCAATTGGACCCTGTTAGTCTTTTTATCTAGCATAGTGTACACGATAACAACGCATACCAAAATCTGCGCATCTGTGCTTGAAATTTCCAAAATGACGCGATTTTAAACAGAGTTTGCAACGCCAGCCGGATGCTAACTACAGCCCACTCGGCGGAGAAGATGTGCGGGGTGAGGGGGGGCTGAATTATATTGTACGTAAAGAACACAATACAGCATCCCGTTCTGAAGAGACGCGCGTGCCTCCAAACACAAACACGTCTGAGGGGGGGAGGGCTTTTTTTTTTTTGCTCTATTACCCTCTCTGCTATGAGCTAGAGCCCTGCGCGGATAACAGTTTGAGTATCCGCATCCTATCACATCCACAGACTTTAGATCCGCATCGAACCGCATCCGCAAACTTTTTACATTATTGTATCCGTATCCGATCCGCATCCGCATACTTTGTGTCCGTATCCGAACCTCATCCGCAAAATGTGGACCCTGTCGATGTTCTTGCCAACCACCAGAGGTTTCGTTTACACTTAGACTAGCGAAATCAGTGGAAATCACGCCGACCGCGTTCTTCCCGCCGCACGCGGAATCGGAAACTTTTACCTGTGGCTCCTTAACTCTCCCTGAAGTCTGAACGCCTGAGAAAGAAGGTCATAAAAAATAAATAAAGAGTTCTGAAAGAGACGAGGAGAAGTAGTGGTCTAAAGACACGATCCTTTCTGTTATGTTACCGAGCGTATGCGGCTGCCTTGAGTCTCAAGGTGTTTCGTGTCAGCCAGTGGGCAAATGCGCCCGCAAAGTCAGAGTCCAAGGCCTGATCGGATTGACTAACGCGTTGTTCGAGAAAGATCGCAGCCTGCAGGCGCCCAAAAATATTAAAATAAAACGTTTTCTTTTCTTTTTATTTTATTTTTTGGCAGGGCAGTTACGGAGGTTGCGCGGCGAGCCGCTGGCATTGCTGGCGCCCTGGAGCAACACCACCTTGACAGAAGGCCTCCGCACGCGTCATCAGTCAGATCGATCAGGGCGTGAGATTGGCCACGAGTGCTGCGTCAGTGTTCGGCTAGGGGCTCGTGTCCAATCAGCTTGCGTTGAAGGTCGGGCTCGGGCCCAATAGCAGAGTTAGCGCCATCCGACTCTGATGACGTTTCATGAAGGAAGAGGAAGTCATGTGGAGGCTTTCATTCTTCTGGGTGGTGTTGCCTGAGGTCGCAGCCGGACGAATATGAACTATCAGACTTTCCTGGATAGAACTCTAAGCATACAAAAGAAACAGGCAATTTACGGGCTGTCTATGTGCGTGCGCCGCTGATTCCGAAACTTTGCAAACCGTGGCGCCACAGGGTCGCACTCGCTGTCGAAGCACTTCTTTTTGTTTTTGGTATCATGACCACGCAACTCTCTGCGAAGAGGGGAAGTTTTTTCTACTTTCTTGTGACTTGTTCGTTTGAGGTTTTCTTTGCCCGGAGAAAGTTGTCCGCTCTTTCCCTGCCAAGGAACTAGCTTTCTCGGGACGATTGATGTCCTGCATTCTTTACTTTTTCTTTTTCTATAGATAGCATTTTGACAGAGATGAAATGCACCAACTGAAGGGATCTTCAGTAAGATTCAGATCTTTCTTGAGATCTCTACCGTTTCTTTGAAACGCGTTTTGTGGAAACACGTTTCGTGGACACTTTTTAATGGACATACATTTCATGGACAGACGGTTCGTCGACGCTGTACGTTTTGTGGGCACATGCCCCTGCGACATTTTGTCAACAACGTATTTTTTCACTAAGCCGCTAAAAACTAGCGCGCGATTCACTAAGGCGTGCTTAACCAAACCATGTCCCCCTCCCCCATGCAATCCAGTCGAGACGCAAAAATATTGCTACGAAAATAGCAGGGTTGTGTGCGACGAAAACGCCTCCAGGTTTTTCGATGAAACGAACGGGGGAAGCCTTTCGATCAAACGTCGCATGTCGAAGAAACGATCTGTAGATGAAACGTCAGTCGACGGACTGAATGCCACCGGGCAAAAATTTAGATCCGGATCCACGGATATCCGCATCCGCAGTCACTGACATCCGCATCCGATCCGCGATCCGCCAAAATCCGTCTAATGTTTATCCGCATCAGCCAGTTTACTGCAGCCAGATATCTGCGGATATCCGCGGATAATACGCGGATATGCAGGGCTCTAGAGAGCCTACTGACCCTAATGGAACGGTCTATAGGAAGGCCGTCTGCTCTCTTGGCCCGATCCAGGTGGCACTACAGTCGATGCGCGGGTGTAAAAAAGCAAAACATAAAGATAAGAGTGTGTGCGTCAGAGGAGGAGGGAAGATGGCGCTACCTTTCTTATTCAGGGGCGTTAAGAGAGGCGCTGGCCGTCTCCGAGTTGATAGCAGACGATCTCGCCAGAAGAACCCGAATGGGCCGGCACTCCTCGACGCGGCGTAAGCCATCTGTCGGCAGCACTTCTCTCGACACGTGCATCGTCAACAATGTGACTGCGTAAAACTGCCCCGAAGCTTTTTTCTTTTTTTTAACGATGTAAGTTTTTTTTTTCAGTTTTTCACTGTAAACTTTTACTAGCTGCTTGCATCTGTGTAGTAAATTGCAGCGCGATACGTTGAGAAACCGATTTCTGCGCCCGTCCAAAGTGCATTAGGAGCGTTAGTTTACGTGCTGTAATTATTTTCGCTCCCCCAATGAAATAGTGGCATTAGCCAACAACAACCTCCAATAACGAACCAGGAAATAGAAAGGCGGGAACACAAACCTCTGCGCCCTGACCTAAAGCAAAAAAAAATAATAATCTGTCAGTAGCTATAGGTGTCAATATATGATCATGTTTTAAGCCTAAAGACACTCCAACTTTTTTAAATCCTATTTGATAGTTCACTTCATCGTTACATCCCGAACCCGCACACATAGTGGCATTTCAGGCGCAAATGCACAATGAGTGCACCTGTGGTCGTAGTGGCTGCGGTGTAATAACATTGTTATCAACCCCGTAAAGACGATTTCCTTTTACAGCGGACTCTAGTTTCCCCAGGACCGAGTCCGCCAGAAAACAAATGATGACACAGAACTCTGGACAGCTACCGCCATCTATGAACGACGACGGCAACACTTTCTGAGCCTTACCACTCTGGCTTGCCGACTTGCTGCCCGGCCATTACTTCGTTCCCACCCATAGTCTTCGTACAGCTTCGCTGGTCTTCCTTCTTCACCAAAGTGGAAAAGGCTGAAAGTTTTTTCCTTTTATAGAAATGCGTTTTTTGTTTTTTTTGTTTTGGAATTTGGCATTATGCTCGAGATTTTTATACAGTTGTGTGAAGCTTATTATTTTGTATAAAATAAATCAACGAAACGGAAACTGGCGTTCGGCTTTCCCGCCATACAACCTCTCTTAAAACGGAGTTGACGAATCGTCGGTTTCGGTAGAATTTATTGGTCACGAGCGTACACGTCGCGGTGAGCTGTAGCGGCACTTTGTGGTTTGAGAGCGCTGTGTTGGCGACGTAGCGCGATCGAAAGCGTCGTTGTGGTTAGCCTTCCATGATTGGCCGAATGCTGACTATGACGTCAGCAACGAATTTCTCATCGACAGAAATTAGAGTGATGTAACAACTTCAATCTTCACGGTGTTGGCAGTGTGGGGTTTTAGAGCGCAATGATCTCAAGCTTCCACCATGCTCATTACAAACACCATCGAACTTGTTGTTCACAAGGTAATGACGTCACGAGAGGGAACCATAGGAGGGCGCCACCTAAACATCTCGCCGCTAATACCGCCTTGAGACTGCGAGTAACCAAGACATTCGTGCTGCCGCCTACCAAGCTATGCCTTGAACTGGTTGCCGCGCTTCACACCAAGCACGGATTATCCGGTGGCTCGCAGCCGTTTGTCGACGCAACTCTGTGTATGGACGGTAGTTTTGTCGACATCGTTTATTGCCAATCGCGTTTCGAGCGGCGCTATCGCATTACGAAGTACACTAATTACTGCGTGTCGCCGTTACGTACCAATCGAGACAGAACACCTTGACAGACTTAACGCGGATGCCATCAGCTTTACTAAACCGAGTGAGGATACAAGCATATAATCCTGCTCGAGGCTTGGGCTCGTGCAAGGGTGTTTGCCGACGTCCTCGTTCCCGCGTATTATTGACAACAGGACAACACTTCAGTACACGCCAGGCGCAGGAATGTCTCATTGGATGAAAGGCTGGATAGATTTGCAGGAAAGATCGAGGTACTAAACGGAATCTGACAGAAGCTTTTGGACATGGACCCGGAGGACAACCGAAAAGTGCAGCGCGTCAGTATGGAACAGCTTCTGCAGCTCTCTACATGTGTGGAACCAAGAATCGCGCGACAAAACATGATAAAAAAGATCATGCGCCATTCATGTTTTGCTGCTGAGAAAAAAAAAATTGTGTTGTTGCCACACTAAACGCTCTCCGATACCTCCCGATATTCACTAGAAAAGCGTGGCTATTTCAGTCATGCGTATCGAACTGAAATTGTATTTATTTCAGCAAACCTTTCTGACAAAAATATCTAGTTTTCGTTGTAAATTGAATTGCACACACACACACACGCACACACACACGCACACACGCACGCACACACGCACGCACGCACGCACACACACACGCACACACGCACGCACGCACGCACGCACGCACGCACGCACGCACGCACGCACGCACGCACGCACAGTTTTTCTTATAACATCTCACGATCGAATATCTAGAGGAGCGGACTACTTTCACTTCGACCAATCACGTGACGAGCCTACTTTAATGTCGCGATCTACGTGACTCAAAAGCTGGATTTCTTTCTCAATCTCGGGCGTCGATGTCATCGATCCCGGTATAATTTTGCTGGATCTGTTAATTAATGTGTGCGGCGCGCAAGCGCAATTTCGGGCTTAAAGCTTCGCCAACATTACCTGCAAGACATCTGACATCTATTTCAATCATTAAACTAAACTTGCAAGTCGTCTTCATAGACCCGTTGAGCAACCACGTTTGCAACCACTTCACTCTAAGAAATGCCTGCGCGTCTACTTACCCGCAAAACACTCGAAGAGCCAATCTTTACGATCTACGAAATCAGCTCAGCGAATGATGAGGCAGAACATCCGTTTCGACCTCAAAATGACGTCTGCACTGTGGCATTGCGCAATGCAAAGCGTCATGCTTGCATTGCGTAATGCCACACAGCGCAGACTTAATTTTGAGGTCCAAACAGATGTTCTGCTTCATCATTCGCTGAGCTTATTTCGTAGATCGCAGAGATTGGCTCTTCGAGGGTTATTCGGGTATGTAGACGCGCAGGCATCTCTTAGAGGTGTTTGCTAACGATCGGTCGACCGGAAGTGTGAATATGTTAGCGCTCCTCAGCTCGGAAAACGCGGATGAAAAACTTCCGCTGCAGAACTGAGGCATCCTCGGTTCAATCCCCACCCTGCCTGTTTCGATATGAATTAGCTTCGTCCCGGCGAGCGGTCGTGTATCACTACTACGTGGTGCACGTTGAAGACCATGCAGGACTACAGCGCTACCGTGCTGGATTTTCATCTTCAGTAGAAACGCGAGACGCCCAACTGTTGCTGCCTGATTTCCCGCTGCCTTAACATGCACGCAACACAATTACTTTTTAGTGCGAACGCATCGTTTTATTCGTGACGACAACCGCATAATTTACACCTTCGACAAAAAGATGGAAAACCCTATTAGCTCTGAACTTATCAATTCCACGGGGTGCCTTACTTTTTTCTTTTTTTCCCTCGCTTTGCTATTTTTTATTTGGCACTTATACCATTTCACGCGTCCGCGCGGCCATGATGAGAATATACATATTTGATAAGGACCATTTCACTCCGCTCGATACAGATATATTAAACAAAGTGTAAACACGCAAGCCAAAAAACAAAAAGAAAAAAAACCACCGTAATCTATGACGTGCCATTCGACCAAACATCCTCGTACTTTTCGCTTTTTTTTTACTTTCTTTTACGATGCGTACGTTTTTCACGTTGCTGCCATTTCGGCTGCATTTGTGTCCCGGTTGTTTCCTAAGGGCGAAGTGCACTTTCTCGCCCCGTCCCGAGTGAACGCCAGGCTACGACTCGCCCTGCTGTGCGGCAGCGCTCTGTGCCAACTTCGATTTTGGTACGGACGCCTTTTGTGTGCGTGCGTGTTTTGTGTGTGCTTGTTTGTGTGCGTGCGTGTATGTGCACGCGTGCGTGCCTGTGTTTTTGTGTTCCCGCGTGCGTGTGCTTGTGATTCTATGTGTGTGTCTGTGCCCCTGCGTGCGTGCGTATACGTGCTGGCGGGCCTGCGTTTATGTGTGTGTGTGCGTGTGTACGTTTATGTGTTGATGTGTGTATGTGAGTGCCCGTGTACAGTATAGCGGCGCTGGGAGTGTGTGCTATTGGTCCCGGGAGTGTTGATCTACGTGGGGCGACTGGAAAGCGTCGCCATATTGCGCCCCCGACAGCGTGTGATGGAGCAGATGTAGAAATCAAACTGACGGGTCGAAAGTGGACGCCTCTTTTTGAGGTTGGCGTTTCGTGCTAGCGCGTCAACAGTTTTCACTATTTTCATCGCTGTTTTTGTTCTTTTTTGTTATGCGCAAACACGCGGAGTTACATGTAGGAAATAAAAAGGAGCAAAATGATTTCGAGGTCTAACACACTGTTTCTTGGGTCCCCGATATTCATGGTTTAATGTATATCAGTTTTTTTTTTTTAATTATCTCTCAAATGGCTGTGCTCTAAAATAAAACAAAGGGTGATAGAACAAGAAACAGGTGTTAGTGTGTTGAGAGTGTATCCGCTTTTACATTTTCGTCCTTGCGGTTCAGTTACTTCATTTGGTATGTCAAGAATTTCAGACCACTTGGGGCCAACTGTCTGTGGTGACGGTGTCTTAACCTGTACGCCTCAATCTTTTGCCCTGGAAGGGGGGGGGGGGCAACATAGCCTCCTCCTTCAAAAGCATTCCGGATAATTTTATTGATTCGATATTCTTATTTTAACTCGTGCTCTAAGCCTCGGAAGTTATTGTTGTCTGACAGCTTAAGAAAATCAAGGCCTATGGAGACAGCCTACTTGCGGTGACTCTAAAGTGAAGAGTGCTCCGCCATAGCTCTGATAGACGCTCGAGTCGTTCAAGTATCTTTACTCACGTAGCATTTACTACGTTGCAAGGAATGTATTTCAGTGCAAATGACGCAATACAATATTTTTACGGTTGCAGCTGCCAGTGGCCCTTTCCGGCGAAGAATGCTCAGCTATGAACAGAAAACAGCACTCTAAAGCATAGGCACTGCTCTCCCTCTCCCCATCGTTCCTCACACATACACGCCAACTCCGGCAAGGCTCCCTCTCGCCCCCCCCCCATACAAAAATGGTCTATGGTCGTCTATGGAAAATTATATGGCAGGCTATCACTCCCTATGGCCCTCTATGGTCGGCCATAGAAATCCATCAAAGACAGCTACAGCCAGCTATAAAAAAATCTATGGCCCTGTGTCTAAAGACTGGGAACCAATAAAATTTCTTTAGACGCCTATAGAAAATTACATGGCCCCATGTCTAAAGACAACGAACCAATAAATGTTTTTTACCCGCCTATAGAAAATTCTTTGGCCCCGAGTTTCAAAAACTGGAAACCAATAAATTGTCTTTACCCGTCTATAGAAAAATTTATGGCCCCGAGTCTAAAGACTAAGAACCATTACATTTTCTTTCCACGCCTATTAGCGGCGCGATGTTTAGGTGGCGCCCTTTTATGGTTCACTCTCGTGACGTCATTACTTTGCGAACAACAAGTTCGATGGTGTTTGTAAATAGCATGGTGGAAGCTTGAAGTCATTGCGCTCTCAAAGCGACACTGCCAACACCGTCAAAATTAAAGTTCTGACATTCCTCTTATTTTCCGTTGATGATAAATCCTTTACTGACGTCATAGTCAGCATTCGGCTAATCGTGATGGCCGATCACAGCGACGCTTTCGATCGCGCACATCGCCAATAGAAAATAACTACCGGCGCTTACTGTTGTAGTAAAAACACTCCAGGTTAGAAAATTAAATCAATACTAAATTTCTGTAATGCCGGAGACAAACCATGACCCAAGATATGCTCTCTGCTGTTGCAACGAGTCGTGAAAACCAGTAATATTGTTTGTTTGAAAAAATCCATTAAAATACTTGTGCAACAATTAAAATTAATTATTACCCCCAAAAGTGAAAATAAATTACACTGGCGCCGAACACTGCGATCAAGCAATAGCTTGATTGCAATCTTCAGCACCAGTGCACTGCATGTCATCACTGCATCGTCAACGTGATTCATCAAACTTATTAAAAAGATCATTAATACATTTCAGTTAATTAGCCTAATGATCTACATTTGCATTTTCAGGGTGTTGAATTAAGCGATGGGGCAATTCCAAGGGACAATTCAAATAATGTATTAAGTACGAGTAATATTCGCTCCGCCTCTCCGAGTTTTTGCGACAAAAGATGGGTCACCGGGAAAGTCGGATTCAAAAATTAGACTGCCATATATACAGCTAGTGCGAATGTAGCATATGAAGAGAGGGGTTCGGTGCCGCGGCGGTGTTGTGTGGGGTAGTGTTCTGCTTGTGTTCTGTGTGTTCAGACATGTACGTATTATCTACCATGTAGCGTTCACAAATCGGGGGTACTTGAAGTAAATTTTTTTTCAGAGTTTGCTGGCTAAGAGAGCCACTATGGTAAGCCATAGAGAAGTCTTTAGCCAACCATTAGACAAGCTAAAGAGCGCTATGACTGGACAGCGATAGGGCCATAGACAAAGCTAAAGAGGCCCATAAAGGCGACCATAAAAAATGCTAAAGACAGCCATAGAAAATTCTTTAGCTAATTGGGCCAAATAGCTAAAGCCGACCATACAAAGAATTTTCTATAGCCGACCATAGGACATTTTTGTATGCCCCCCCCCCCCACACACACACACACCCCTTTACCCATTGGGCTTCCGCTTTTTCGAAAAACATTCTTTTATCTCGGGAAGAGCGCTCTCTGCCTCCCCGTCGTCCCTGCTACATCCATGTGCCTTGCAGCGACGCACTCTCCTCCCCTCCGGCAGTCACCGTTGCGAGAACTACCCACGTGGTCGCGGTGTGCGGACACGCTCCCTCGCCTCCCCGCTGCCGCCGCCCAGGTTCCGTTCTCGTGTCCTCTCCGCGCCTCTGCAGAACAGCTCGCGTACGTGCATTCGCTTCTTCCACCGCAGGTGCCATCACAGGCACCCCCGTCCTAAAAGAAAATCGTTCCACCCAAAAAAAAAAAGGAAGCACGCCTTTGTGTTTTTTTCCAACCCATGCAACCTCTCGCACAATCGTTCCACCAAAGCACAACCTCCTCACACGCGCTTCCTGCATCAATTCCACTAAAAACAAAGAAGCCATTACGAATATTGTACAACACGCTGGCTAAAGGCAAATTTCCTTCAAAATGCCTTTCCACAATGCAACAGCTACCGCTGTCAATCACAGCACACTTCACTCT
Organism: Ixodes ricinus; assembly: GCA_037355805.1. NCBI lineage: Eukaryota > Metazoa > Arthropoda > Arachnida > Ixodida > Ixodidae > Ixodes > Ixodes ricinus. Next base: position 60,991 of record JAZHYW010005185.1, on the reverse strand, counting down.
AAAGAAAACGGGTATCACCTTATACCCTTTTGTCCCATATAATGCACCCCAAAACTTTAGTTCGACGTGCAGCGCACTATAGTCGAACAGACGCCCCCAAATTTTACGAGGGTCTTGATAACGGTGCGATATTACTTAGTAAATAGCTAAAGTGCGTATCGAAGACCACAACAAGAAAACACCGAGGTTTTGCAGTAGGGCCAAGAAAACCCCGATTCTTCCTTTGGTAGTCAGTAACACATACATTAACTATTTTAATCAGTTGCACCACACGGCTATCAAGCCTCTCGTGAAAGTTAGTACCGTCAGATCGACGTCAGTGCGCTCTACATCGAACTGAAGTTTTCGGGCGTAATATAAGAGAGTAAGGATGTAATGGCTCCACTTTTTTTTTTTAGAGTGTGTGTAGTCGTTTACATTTTTTAACGGCTATAACGCATGCTAGAAAAACAGCAACAAAAAACGTTGATATTTTTGTGGTCATATTTATCGCAGATCGTTTCTTTAGGTACCTAAACGAATATGTGAAATGTAGTGGTCGATATTAATTTAATATTTTTTTTTATTTATTTATTTACATGAATACCTGCAGCACCGTTAGGCATTATGCAGGGGGGCACAGGAAACATTATGCAATAACAATAGATATTCATACAATAGATAACGGAACAACAATAAAACATACGTTATTAATCGCGGATACAGATTCGCAGTTTATCATAAAAAAGATCATTATCGGTAATAGATACAATTTCTTCCCTAAGTGTGTTCCACTCTCGAATGGTTTGGACAAAAAATGAAAATGAAAAACAGTCACTATTGTAACGAAATTCCTCGGCTTTATTAGAATGATCCCGTCTTGCAGATGCATAGTGTGGTTCAAAAATGTAAAGACTTCTTTCAATACCAGTCCGTCCGTAATATATGCTGTGAAAGAATTTCAATCTCAAGCACTTTCTTCGCTCTTTGAGTGAATCCCAACCTAAACTGTTTTTCATTTTTGTACAACTTGTATAAGGGCTGTAATCACCTGTAACGAACAGTAATGCCTGGTTTTGAACCCAATCCAACTTTTGTTCAAGGTAACTTTGTGGTGGGTCCCAGATGACACAAGCATATTCTAAAATTGGTCGAATGAAAGAAAAATATAATGTTTGTTTTACACTGCGAGACGTATTTTTAATATTCCTGCGAATAAAATACAACATTTTACTAGCTTTAGCAACAGTGTTGTCTACGTGATCATTCCACTTCAAACTGGACGACAAATGAACTCCCAGGTACTTATAATTTTCTACACGGTCAAGTATCACATTTTTCAGTTTGTCTTCGGTCGGGGAAGATGTACTGCCAGAAAAACACATGTGTTTACACTTGAAGATATTTAAGCTCATTTCCCAACGGTCCCACCAGTCTTCAAGCACATTTAAATCGTTTTGAAGCACACTGGCGTCCACACAATTTTCAATAATTCTATATATTTCTAATTCATTCAATGCTTTAATGAATTAAATGAATTGCGTTGTACAGGGAATGGGCCACATAAAGGGAGGCTGTTACGAGTCCAAGAACCGAAGCGTTCAACATATTGCGGTTTTCCTTTAAAACCCAGGCTGACAGAAAGCCGTAAGCAACGGCTGCAGTAATCAGGCACACCTGGTGGAGAGAATGAGTGAAGATAATTAGAATGACAGTCACAAAAAAATACTAGGAGCAACAAGTTATTATTGCTGAACTTTTCATTTTCTGCATTTGTACAAAAATAGAGCGGTTGTAAGATTAGAATAACTACGCTCCTTGCTTCGTGACTTGTTCTTCGGCGTCCTTATGGGTAAATGCCGCACTCTGCTTGGCTGCTATGCCTATGACTCGTAACGCCCTGCGTTTCGCCATCGCCGCCAACGACTTTACACCTGTAGCCCTCAAGTTTTGAACAGCTCCTCTATACTGACAAAGCTTGGCAGATCGACACTAGAAGCGGCCGCCCAATTTGAAAAAGTGGAGCAGCAGACAACGGATGAGAGGAGAGCCACGTGACGGGCGCCCAGCTGCGGCGAGACGCCGAAACACGCTTCTCCCGAGCGATCGAATGGCCGCTCGTGCTCCTCGCGCTACCGCTTTTTTAATGCGAATAGCATTCTTTGGATACTTCACGCACTTTTCGTCTATGTATCTATCTATCTATCTATCTATCTATCTGGCTATCTAACCTCTTACGCCGCGGGTCGATAAATAAATAAAAAAGACCGGCGCCGGCTGGGATTCGAACCGTTGACCCTTTGATCAGCAGGCAGACGCGCTAACCACAGAGCTAAGGAAGGCAGTCATTCACCGTACTCTAAACATTTGTTTATATCTTTACCATAGGACGCGCTTTGCAGCGCTGTCACAGCTACCGGTGCGCGCGCGTTCCATGCACGAGGGCTAGCTCACCCTCTCCCTCTAGCTCACCCTCTCCCGCGCTCGGGAGACCTCTAGCTCAGCCTCACGAGAGCGGAATGAGCCCTCGTGCATGGAACGCGCGCGCACCGGTAGCTGTGACAGTGCTGTAAGCGCGTCCTATGGTAAAGATATAAACAACCGTTTAGAGTACCGTTGGTTGAGACTAGCTGAGACGCCAGAAAGTCTGGTCGGTACTGTCGGTACCATTTTGAGTGTTTGTGCGTATGGCGCGTGCTTTGCTCGCCTTCCTAAGTGACACAAACGCACGTGCTGGGCTGCGGAGATCGTGCGCAGGGCTGTGAAAGTGTCAACAAATTTAGAATCGCCTCAAGATTGGGCTGGCGTATCTAGAGTGTGCTGGCCACCTGACGAACGCGCATAACTCCGCACCGTTTGATGCTATTCGCATTAACGTAGATAATCATTCCCAAAGGATGGGTTCTGCTGATTTTTTCTCGTCGGGTTTTAAAACCATGTTTTGGGTCCTCGCCGCTGCAAAAGCTGTGTGCTGAGGTCTAGGTTCGCCAAGAAATGATATCTGCTACCAGATCCTCGCGCTCCGAGTCTGCGACAGGGCACTATATGGCTTTCTTTGTCGAACTGCCAGGCTTTGTGAGTATGGAGGAGGTTACGCTCCTACCCTTTCATTTGCACGCGTTCTCACATAAAAAAGTCGATAGATCATGCCACGCGCGCGCCGCGAACAAACGCTGAAAGGACAACTTGACGTTGTGATAGCTCCTTTCAGTTGTTTCTGTGCCCCGCCGCCGCCATGGTTTTGTTCCCGCAGACTCTGTCAGGGATATCAGAGAGGGATATGCTCCTCATACGCCACCTGAACGTTAGTTCTTAAATGAAATACTAATCTACTGAAATAAGGGTAATAGCGCAGGCTAGTTGGTGAACGCTCATACTTATAGAACCCCGAGACAGCAGAGAGAAAAAAGAAACAAATGAAAAGGGACAACACTACGAGATCTCAAAACACCGTCTCAGGGTTTTTATAAGTATGATATGAATGTAGTTGGTACTAGCAAAACCAGACAGGAATGGCTGAGAAATTGAAAGCTTTACTCTACAAACGTTATACACGGCTTGTACCGACATCCCACGCGTCATAGTAGCCTTGCTGTTGTGCTAAAGTCTCTGGATCCCGGGGAAGTAGAACCATTGTCGTCCCTGCCTGCCTTATGGGAGTGTATTCACTGGACGCCATATTTGAGGGTGATGTTTAGAGCGCATGCCCAGAACGAGCTCACATTAATAGCCTGCTAAAACCGGCAACCTTGATGGTGCTAAATGCACGCTCCAAAAGGTCTGTGAAAGCTCGCCGTCAGCACGCGCTCAGCAGCCAAGCACACAGATATGGCCGCCAGTGAATACTCCCTATAGTCGAACATGAACAGATACTAACATACGCACGACCAAACCTCGCAAGGTGGTTGGCTGATCGGTTTCCGTTGCCATGGCAATCGCCGCTTTGGTCCATTCAAATTTTCCAAGCTTCCGAAGGGGTCGTTCGTAACTAAACGCGACAAGATCGCTATGGAGCACCATCGTACTGCAAGCGTTTCTCGCCAATATATGCGTCTTTCACACTGTGTATGCAATCAACTTAATAATCATGTTTATCTCCACAGATTTCAAAAAATCATATTGCCCTTCTTACGCATTTCAAGACAGGAACACTCTTTTCCAATGGTCCAAGCACCGACGACGTATGTGGTGGCGGTACGTAGGAAGATGTGCGCTTGTTTCGCCGGTGTGTGGACAGCAAAATGTATGTATACAAGAAACGTCTCGACGTCTGTATGAAGCTACCCGTTTCAGCAGCGAATTTAAATAGGCTCACCAAGAATGTAGAGGTACAAAAAATGCTAATTTCATTTATCGAAATTGGCGACCATACTAAGAGCTTGGCGCTACTTTCACAGGATCCAGTAACTTATGTTGTGCGCCTGCTTTCTTCGGTACGTGTTTCGTACCCCCGAATAGACATCTTGCAAAATCGAAGCGATTTTATCGGCGTACAACCTTGCAAGGCATCTTGGGAATGCCTGGGCCACAGTTTCGTCTTGGATTTGCCAACTGCACTTCACAACATCCCGTTCCGACCAAATACAGTGCGTACATTTTCGATTATGAGACTTTCCTTAAATGTATAATACTGTAGGTGTTGCCTACCAATGCTGATAAAATGCAGGAACACTTTTCTTCTTTTTTTTTTTTGGAGGGGCGGGGGGGGGGGGTGTTTTGGCGTGCCAGATTTTGTGCGCATGTAATCAGGACTACGAAGGCACACGAAAGGAAGTACTGAACCAGTCATCCTGTTCCATCTTCTCTCCAATGGGCCTCTCAATTTTTCGATGAACCAGGAGTTTCATGCTGCACTCTGGAGGGGTAGCCAGGACGCCATAAAGGCATGAGACACGGCCGGCCGGCAGTACTCCAACATCTCGCTGATACGCAATTCACACGGCAGCTTAAACGCACCTTTAGCTGAGATCAATTAGCTGAAGGTACCGGTAGTCAATGACGTCCTGAATCACACGGTAAATAAACGGAGCACTTTGAGTTGATGTCGATATCACTCCTGCTAGACCGCGAGAGGAGCATGTGATAAGCAATTATTCATCGAAATCGGTTTGACGCGCAGATTTTGATTATTGTGTGTGAAGTATCTCATTTAAATCCTAAGTTATATTTGTTTGCATTTGCGGCACTTTTTTTTTTTCTAAGCCCAAGGGCGCACCTAAATAAGTCTTGCTTTAAAACGTCCGACCAGTGTGGTTACACTGGCCCTAAATCACCTGCGTTTACGAGTTTCTATTGTGAGGTGGGGACGTTTTTTTTTGTTCAGCAGCTCCATTTTTCTGCAAAGTTCTCACTGAAGTAGCTAAATAGTGCTCGACAGAAACGGACCACGTCGGAGTCTCACGGTTACGCCATTCACGCCATCGAAAGGAATGGACTACGACAAGCTCCTGGGTATGGTTTGGTCGCTTCAACAGCATAGGATCTAGTTTAACCAGATAGAGGAGCGGATCTAAGCAATGGAAGCAGAAGCAGACACACTCGAGGAGTTTGGGATCGTAGGAGACATTGTTTTCCACGTGCCGCCGCTGCTGCCTCCTAGCTGGAGTATGCGTTCTTCGTTAATGTATTATTCCTTCACATTTGTGTTCACAATCATTTTATAATTTGCTATAAATAAATAAATAAATAAATAAATAAATAAATAAATATATATATAAATATAAATATAAAAATAAATAAATATAAATATAAATAAATAAATATAAATATAAATAAATAAATAAATAAATAAATAAATATAAATATAAATAAATAAATAAATATAATATATAAATAAATAAATAAATAAATAAATATAAATATAAATAAATAACATAAATATAAATATAAATAAATATAAATAAATATAAATATAAATAAATAAATAAATATAAATATAAATAAATATAAATAAATATAAATATAAATAAATATAAATAAATATAAATAAATATAAATAAATAAATATAAATAAATATAAATAAATAAATATAAATAAATATAAATAAATATAAATAAATAAATATAAATAAATATAAATAAATAAATATAAATAAATATAAATAAATATAAATAAATAAATATAAATAAATATAAATAAATAAATATAAATAAATATAAATAAATAAATATAATAAATATAAATAAATAAATATAAATAAATATAAATAAATATAAATAAATAAATATAAATAAATAAATATAAATAAATATATATATATATATATATATATATATATATATATTCTAATTTGTTATAATGCATTAAACAAGATAAAATTTATATATCTGTGATCTTTATATTAAGTTCGTGGGTCCGAGACACACATGTACACGTTACCCCAGAAAAGTAACTAAATACCGTTACTCGTTACTCGCTCAAAAAGTAACTAAGTACGTTACTTATTACGGATTCTCAAAAGGAACGCGTGAGTTACCTCAAAAGTAACGAGTTACTTTTCTCGTTACTTTGACGATCAAATACACAACTGCTTCTGTTTCATGGTTTAGTGTTTTCTTTTTAGTAGTCGTTGCACTTAAGCAATAGGAAGTTTTCGTCGGTTATGTTTCCCCACTTCCTTGAAAATACATCTCCGGCGACGCTGAAGAATCGTTCTATACCGACGCGCTCGAAGGAACGGCAGTGTAGTGCTTCAGGAAGAAGTGGTGAATCTTCGGGAACTGCGCCTTCATTGTGGACAGCGGGTTCTGTGCCTTACCGTGTTCGCAACCTCCGGGCTTACATTCGGTCCGTACCGGGTTCTAGAAGGTTCAACCAACGAACCTTATCGTGTTCGCCGGGTGAAGGACATTCCCAGGCGTAGAGTTCAGAACAGCAACGTTTATCTCTGGACATGTGAGTCGAACTGTTCGACTGACGTGTTCAGCGATATACGTTGCTGTACTGCCATACTGTTTGGTTGTTTTTCGGGTTGCCCACCCACCGTTCTCGCAATAGACGCATACTCAGGTTCGAATAAAAAGAAGACTGTTGAAACGTTGTTGTACGCGTTACTCCTCAAAAGTAACGAGATACCGTTACTCGTTATTTTGCTTTAAAAGTAACTAAATACGTTACTCATTCCTTTTTTAGAAAAATAACTAAATACGTTACTCGTTACCGAAAATAGTAACTAGGTAGAAGTAACTCGTTACTTGTAACGCGTTACGTACATGTCTGGTCCGAGACTACTTCCTGTAGCTGTAAAAAGAGCTTGGCGTGCTCCGTTCCACACAGGACCTCCCTTGAGGGGTGTGTTTATGATCTCCAGCTCCCTTTACTACAGGTACCTTTACGCTGCCGTGTGAATTGGGTATAAGCATAGCCTCCTCCGTACTCACAAAGCCTGGCAGTTCGACGACGGAGCCATAGAGTGCCCGGTCGCAGATTTGGAGCGCGGGGATGTGGTAGCACAGAACATTTCTCGGGGAACCTGGTAGCAGGGCTGGGCAGTATCGCGATGCAAATGTATCGCGATAGTATCTTAGAGATACTTTCGAGTATCTGTATCTCTGTATCGAGATACATTTGTAAAATGTATTTGTATCTCAGTAGTGAAATACATTTACAATGTATCGCTTGTATCGCGATACTTTGCCCGACTTACGCATCTCGTTGCATTTGTCGCCCTTTTTAAGATAAATTTAAAGGATAAAAACATCTGTTTGATGCAACTTGCTTCGGAATTTATAATATGAACCTGCCCTATAACATGATCCATCTCAGTCACCAACAATAATAAAAATTGTGGTTTAAAGAAGGTTATTTGCAAGAATAACAAAATCAGCTCCTCTCACAAAGCCCTCCACTCTTTCCAATTTAGCGGAGCGAACGCTGTAAAGGAGTTGAGTGGAGGAAAAGTACGGCCCTGTTGTGCAATCTCCCTACACTATGGGTGACTCAGAAGCATATAAGACGACAGTTTGAGATGCGCCCTCGCGGCGAAACAGGGCTCATTTCGGGCAGACGCCTTTTGTCAAGCATGGTACGCAGCCTTTACCGTTCTGTAACTATGTGGTTCAACGGGGTTGACATGTTTTTTTTAGCGGAATTAATGATAGATCAAGAGTTCGAGGTAATGGGTAGTGCATAAAATGGCACAAAAAGAGGAGCACAAGCATAAATTACCATTCGCATTCGCCACGAACTGCACCCTCTCCACGTAGCACCGTTCGGGAACAAATGTATTTCTATGAGTATCTGTATCTGTATTCTGGAATACTTTTTCGCCGTTATTGCGGAAGTATCTCAGGGATATCCCGTTGCATAAAAGACAAATGTATCTCTGTATCTGTATTTTGGCCTTAAAACACATGTATCTCAGTATTTGTATTTCAGAATACTTTTGGAGTATCTCTGCCCAGCCCTGGCTGGGAGTGAGCGCACAGCTTTTGCAGCGGCGAGGACGCGCGAGGAACGCGAGGAGCACGAGCGGACATTCCATCGCTCGGGAGAAGTGTGTTTCGGCGTCTCGCCTCAGCGGGGCGCCCGTTACATGACTCTCCTCTCATCCGTTGTCTGCCACTACTACCTTTCCACTCTTGGCGGCCGCGTCTCATGGCGATCTGCCAGGCTTTGTCAGTATAGCGGAGGCTATGGTATAAGTCAGGTCCTTTTGGCCGCTCTAGGTCCATGTTTCGACGGGGGCTCTCACGAAGATGAATTGGAGCATTGCAAGCGAACGATGCCTTTATTTTTACGCAGTGCTGAGATGCACTACTTCGTCAACGGGGCAATCGAAATCGAAACCATGCCACTCCTCGCAATGGCCAAAGAGGTCCCAGAAGACAACGGGAGCATTGTTGCATGTAGGGACTTTTGAAAGTAGTCTGTGTGTTCTTCTCAACGAGAAAAAGTATAAGAACGACCTCCAACACTGTGCCATGACGTCACGTGCAAGCCATGTATAAAAAAACATAAAAAGAAAAACGAAGCGGTAGAAAGACAATGAAAAAAAAAACACATCTGTCGCGGGTGCGAAACTTACCTGGTAATATAATATGCCTTGAATGACGCGGGCCGAATAGGTGGACAAGCATCCGGTGATCAGGAAGTGAAGGCCGTTGAAAGCATACGCGAAGCTAGCGTGAAGCAGCCAGCGTTCGTAGCGAGTCAGGACGAAACGAGAGTTGTAGATGAGCACACAGATTACCAGGCCAAAGCACAATTCCAAACTGTTGAGGATTCCTTCCCCTGTTTCCAAGTACTCAGTAAGATCAAACCTTAACGCTTCTAGCAGCATCTTCCTTCTTCGTCGTCGTTATCTTTCTCTAAGAGGCCGAGACGATTACCTGGTTAAGCCTTTACAATTGTCAATGATTACGATTACATACAGAATGTTTATTTACCTCTTTCGCTACTACAAACACCTTGTGTTGGTCGTCTTTGGGGGATTTCGGCTGCGCTTACTAAAGAAAGATGTTGATCTTTTTTTACAGCTCACGAGATTCATTTTCTATACTCTGTTCACCTTAAGATAAGACTGCAGCCAAAGCTACAAGCGCGAGCTAGCCCGCGCTCCTGGCTTTGAGATGTGCATTTCTAGAGCGAGCGCTTGTTCTGCGGAAGAACGCTTCGAAGCAGAACCTCGAGCTCTCGTGCCTGTTGAATTGGCTGCAGTCTCGGCTTAAGGGTGAACGGAGTATTAGAGATGTGCGCGACCAAAAGCGTCGCTGCGGTCAGCTTTCCACTAGAGTGCCTTCATGCACACGCGCGCTTTTGCTTGAGTGGTGACATCTCAGCCATTTTTACGCCCAATCGTTTTTTTATGCATTTTGAAGTACGCTCAATTCAGGTGTCAATCAGCTCGAGCGCGTAGCTTTGGCTAATGCAGAGACGCCATTTAACCTAAGTCACGCACCGAGTGCGCGAGAGCGTCACGCGCTGAACATTCAGTGCAACAATGGATGTCTTCGCCCTGAGACAGACGAACTGTAGGCACCCTACTTTCCACTAGAGTGCCTTCGCACACGCGCTTTTGCTTGAGTGGTGACATCTCAGCCATTTTTACGCCCAACCGTTTTTATGCATTTTGAAGTACGCGCAATTCGGTGTCAATCAGCTCGGGCGCGTAGCTTTTGGCTATGGTGCCTGGAACGCGCGTCTCCGACTGGGTGGGTTTTGGCGTCCTGTGCTGCCCATACATCAAAGTGGTCCCGAAGCGGCAACAAATGACGTCACAAAGCCGAGTGTCATGGCTGTTGACTGTCGCGAATCCTGGCGGCTGGCCGTAGAAATGCTGGCGGAAAGCTATCGAGCGAACGCGAGTGTCGCTGTCGTCCACGGCGTCCCAGGCGTCCCAACTTCCGGCTGCTCGACGCTGCCGTGCGCTGTCTGCAGTGGAGAGCGACCTACAGCAGAACAGGCGTCTGCCATGTTACCCCACAACAGTTAAGACGCCTCCGGGATCGCCGTACGACGACAGCAGCCGACACTTTTATGACGTCAACAGGCGGAAATCGAGGGACCACTTTTTGGCGCGCGTAACATACTCGAGTCCCGGAGACGCGTCCTGCGCACTGTACTCATGGCTGTAACGCAGAACGCCATCGCTTAGCGCCAAGTCACGCACCGAGTGCGCGAGAGCGTCACGTGCTGGCAGATTCAGTGCAACGATGGATGTCTTCACCCTGAGACAGACGGACATGTAGGCACCCTACGGGCACGGTGGCCGCGGAATGATGCAGCCTGTTCGGATGCCCGTCGAACGAACGCTATCTGATTCCTCGCCCGCGCGTTTAGCCCCGCCGTGTCCTCACCTAAAAAGTGCATCTTACACCGTGGTACATGATGAGGAACTGTATGAACATCGCAACGGCGTGCGGTCGTGTATCACTACTGCGTGGTGCACGTTAAAGACTCCAGGCTAGCGGTTGTACTGCACTGGCTAATTCGCCTCTTCTACGGCTGAGAGCAGCAGCTAGGCCGAGCAGCCGATGCTACGAGCGCGAGACGCTGAAAGTGCTCGCGCAGACGCTGTCGGACGCTGAAACGAGTAGCCAGCCTATCAGACCCAATCTTTTGTTTTTCATGCTCAAAGTATAGTGCCAAGTAAAGTCGGGAGCACACAGCTTATACATAATACAAAAAAAAATGAAAGCCGTTTTCAACTCCCTGTAACGCCGAATTGGAGCGCAGCTCTTGAGGAGGAGGAGGGGAAGGCATGGAGAAGGGGACTATGCCTCCTCATCTCCTGCTCGCCCTGATTCAGAAAAAACTTTTCCGCTAAATTTAGCGGGAAAATTTTTTCCGCAAAATTTAGCGGGGAAATATTTTTGCTAGATTTAGCGGGAAAAATTTTCCGCTAGATTTAGTGGAAACTTTTTCCCGCAAAATATAGCGGAAAATTTTCCCCACAAAATTTAGCCGGAAAATTTTCCGCTATATTTAGCGGAAATTTACCTATCATGCACCGCGCGAGTTACGCCGACGGCGCTACGGCGACGCGACGCCGCTCAAGCCGGAAACGGGCGCCTACAGAGCTGCGCTCTAAAAGAAGTCTGCAAGCATCAGTGGTGCGAATGTCGCCGTCCGCGTTTCTCCCTGAGCTCATTGCCATGCGGGATTCGAAACACGGATCTCGGGGTGACTCGCGTTCGAATATTTTGTCAGGCTGTCGCTTACATGATGTATAACCAATGTGACCCCGGCCGGAGCGTGTGTAAAGTGAAATACATTTCAAATAGAATATCGTTGCACCGCTTTTTTAAAGGGGCGGTGCAACGATATTTAATTGGAATGTTTTTCTACTTTACACGAGTTAACTGGCACTAGTGGGACCCACGCATACTCGCACGCAACCCCATTGACCGAGAAACATCCTTGTTGCGGTGTAATTTCAAGGACAAAAGCGAGAGTTTTCTTTCTCTCTCCTTCGTAAAACTTGACGATCTGTTTCTCGAGTTTTTAAGATATAAGCCGTAACCGTCACGCATTCTCGTTTTGCCTCCCGTCTGTTTACCTTTTGCAGGTTGAAATATTTTATTGTTTTCAGTCTCCCCTACCGGATATGCCTACCAGGTGACTGAGGACGAGAGTAAAAGAAAAAAATCTATAAACCTTCCAGTTTGTTGGTGTTTTTTGGACAAGCCACTCTGCAGCATTTTCAGCTGTAAGAGGGCCTAATTTTTGAAAAAATCTGTATGGCAGCTTTAGCTAAAAAAAGAAGTGGTGTGTGTATGCTTATACAGCCTGAACTTAGTCTGCCTCAACGGGCGACTTGTCTCTCGAGCTGTAGATGAGCAATTTAGCCAGTGCGGTACAAGCGCTAGCCTGTGGTCTTTAACGTCCACCACTCAGTAATAGAGAGTTTTAGTAGATCGTTCCGATGACTCCGATAACCATACCCGATACTCTGCCTCCGCCTTTGCGCTTACATATATAGTATCGTTATCAGGGGTATCGGAGGTATCGGAGCGATCTACTAAAACTCTCTATTGATCCACGACCGCACGCCGGTGCGATGGTCATCCAGATCGAAGCGGGAAAGAGTGGGATTGAGCTCCAGGATCCCTGGGTCCTGCAGCGTGAGCTTTCGCGCCACGTGCACCGAGCTGGTGTGCGCGCAGTTTTAGCTGCCAGAGTAGCCCCATGATTTATTTGTGCCGCCTCTTGCCACGATTGGTCGCGCCCGGTACCGATGGAACGGGCCGTGTTGGCTTGGTTCTGATATCGACCTACAGAGATGAAAAGGCCGACGATCGTCGAAGTTGGCGTTCGGATATTTCGGAACGCCACCGGCGTACCTATCCGTCTGCTTCTTTCGGTTCTCAATGGACCTTTTGGCGAATATGTGCTGCCACCTATGGGGCGATGGGCGAACCTGAGGCGCACTGGGTTGGAGAGTATTTGTAGAGAAAACAAAGTGCACGTTAGGCTTCTTGTGTGCTACCGGTTCGTTTTCTTTTGGTTCTTCGAGGGGTCGGACTTGTGAACTCTTCTGACTGCACGAATCCAGGCTGCCCGCTTAACGGGATGAAGCTTACCACACGGAAAGCGAAAAAAGCTAGTTCCACATCCCGGGCGATAATAGTTCCGACAGCCGAAGGCTACACAGTTCACCGACATGATTGCGGTGCACGTCGTAATCCAGAACGGGCGTCGTCAGTACGATGACTCGTGTTCACCTTGTTCGCAGCATAGGAATTGAGTCTCGACTCTCGATGGTCTTATTTTCTTCTTCTTCTTCTTCCAAGGCGCCCAAAGGCGAGAAATGCAAGATGGCGGATTGTTTGGAACTAGATACTCTCGAACCCAGGCGCATAAAATACTCCGCGCATGCGCACCGTGTATTTCTACAAAAGGTCCATTAGGGAGATGGGTGACCGACTGGGCTAGCGCGCATCAACTCGGAGCACTTGGAGCGAAAGCTTGCGCTGCAGAAGCCAGCGATCCTAGGTTCCTGGGTCCCTGGGATACACGACCGGCATGCGGTCGTGTATCGTTACTGCGTGACGCACGTTAACAGCCACAGGCGAGCGGTTCTACTGCGCTGGCTATACCATTGCTCGTCTACGGCTGAGACACCAGACACCCATTGAGGTTGACTAACTTCCGGCTCTATAAACATACACGCAACATTGTTATGTATTTCTCGAATAGCGCGACACTGGAATTGTCAGCGCGGTTCAGCACTAGCGTTCAACATGCGGTGAGTGAAGTGCTCATAACTCATAACTCATAACTCTCCATTCTTTGCTTCTGATATGCCAACCACGCTTTTGCATGACTTTTACTCACTTTTACCGACTTTACCGCGTTTCACTGAACGGATGAAGAAATAAAACGAGCCATACCATCAATGAACCGCCAAGCGCCGCCAGCGGCTTGGTCACCATGGCAAACTCCTGGCCCAAAATCTCGATCACTAATGGTGCTTCTGAAGCTGCAGCATCTATAGCCGATGACAGGTCAAGAGCGAAGTGGAAGCTCCACCCACCTCTTCTCCACTTTATGATAGTGCGAACGGTGGAGAGGAGGCGACCTCCTCTCCACCGTTCGCTCCGCTGAAGTGGAAAGGGGTGGGTCAGGCTTCCACTTCGTTGTTGACCTGTCACCGACTATAGGTCTCCTTGCGCCGAGTCGCTACTATGGAAGCTAAGTATACGGTGGGTGTAGGGACAGTCAAGCACCCCCCCCCCCCTATTCCGCTTTAGTTCCGCATTGGCATCATACCGGCGAACTGTAGTGTATCACCGCGAAGCTCGCTAAAGATCCCAGTTTACCAGCCGCACTGCCCTGCTAAATTTCTTCTCTAAGTAGTGTTAAACCAATTTCGTTTGGTTACAGGTGCACCACAGTTATTGACTTTGTGTTCGCACGATTCCGGCTTAATGGAAACTTGACGGCGTGCGTGTCACGCTTTAATACGAGAGGGAGAAAGAGAAAGAGAGAGAGAGAGTAAATACCTGTATTCATATATCCTCCCCGTTGACTCGAGGTGATGTGTTGAGGCTGGGCAAAAACGCATTTGGACTGAGCCGTTCAATTAGGCCGATGACTACAGCTTGGAGAAGAGCAGGAAAGAATTAGTCGAGCGTCCTCTAACGTGCCGGGTGAGCGTCGAGAACCCCTAATCCAACGGTAAGAAACACTCCAGACTTTTTTTTTTTAAGTCGTATAAACGATTTTTTATTTAGTAGGGGCTAGTCTATGCGACTTTGAAGTGCTGACCAGCAACCGTTGGGTTAAAGGGATTGTCCGGTCGAAACCGGAAGTACTTAAGTTCTTGCGCTCGTTACGTTGAGGGAGCCTTCATGTAGACAAACGTCATTTTTATTTTGATATATGATCTCCCGTTCTTAATTAAACCTTTCATGAGCCTATGTACGAAACTGCACCCCGAATTTCGCCAGTGTCAATGGCTGACATCCGTAGGTGCTGCGTGACGTCACAAAACGCAAAGGTTTGTCGGATGGTCGGGATAACAAGCGTTGGTCGATGGATGTCTTGTACTTTGTTTCGAATTATATAGTCTCCTAGGCTGTACCCTACTTAAATACGGTTCTTTTAATGCAGTTCCCAAGCATGTGCAAAAAAAGTCACGCCTTTTAGCAGGAAATTACTCACAGACAGCCATAAGCTTCGAGCAAACGTATGTCGTTTCGCGCAAACACAACTGTGACGGCCACCTATCGAACTAGGGGCGCTTGCAAAGCAAAGGATGCAGCTTTCGCCTCTGAAGCGGCACCTAAGTACACGAAGCGGCATCTGGGTACACATGTCAGCGGCGGATCCACTGGATCGGTGGTGAGGCTGCGGGTCGTTCCCTCAGAGGCGATGTCCGCGGGTCGAAGACAAACGGCGAATCGTTCAAATGTATGTCGTCACTTGACTTGGACGAGCTTGGTGAATCGTAGTCACGCTCCATTTTCACAGGCGGGTCAAACAGAATCTGGCTGCACGCGTGCTAAATACGACGTCTGGTATCGTTTCCAGATGGCCTAGCTGCTGGTTTCGGTTTCGCTGCATAATCAAATTGATTGATCCGATTTGGGCGAGGGGTGGATGGACGTAGTTTAATATCGTTTGCACAGCATCACACCTCAGCTTACGAACCTTCTCTCCGCTTAGAGCTCAGCTCGTAGCTCTCTTCTGTGAGATGATTGCTGCATAAGCGGGATCTCGGTGTTGACGGGAACCTAGTCCCTACGCACGGCGACGATCGACTTCGATCGTCACTGCACGTCTCGCGGAAAAGCGTGGAACGTCATGTCTTGGCTCGCATGTGCTGCCCGGTGGTTGTGGCACCCAACCGCGCAACAAAAATCTCATCCAACTACGAAACACGTCGAGCACAACAACAAAAACGAAGCACGCTGAGGCAGACAAAAATGCTTGCTTTGTGTTTTGTGACGTCAGAGCTTCAATGTTGCCAACGAAAGCAGCGTTTACGCTAGAATGCGATTGGAGCAGCATAAATTCAATTACTCACGCAGAGGGGCATATAAAATTCAGACATTACACGTACGATACGTCTCGAGGCATTAACTATGATATTCAATTGTTTTCTCGAATACAAAATTTGACCGGACAATCCCTTTAAGGGGGATTCAACCGCTATTTATTTGTACCCTTTTCCTCATAGATGGCGCAGAATTTTTCCGGAACAAACGAGTTGCACGTTCGCAGCATGCGCATGCAGGTCGGGCGCTCGAGGTAGGCTCGGGCCAGAGCCGTTTATTGAGAGAGTTTGGCCAACGCCTCCTGTACTAAGATGCCTGTCAGGTGGCTCGCTCTCCCATTGCGGCCGGTCTGCCATCGTATTGTAGCCAAACGCCACGAGGTGGCGCTCAGTTCCGACCCGCTAGGCGCGAGCAACAACATCATCATCAGCAACTCTTGCTGGGCGCTCGGCCATCTCGGCGCAACTGGTGCGGCCGGCCGCTCGCAACTGAGTGCTAATTTTATTTATTTTAACATTAGTTTTAGTTTCAGTCTTTGGTTTACTGTTTAGCATCCTTTTGAAGAAAAAGACCCAATTATTCTCCATGACCCTATACCCGTTTTCACCTCAAGAACCAAGCAAATGCAAAGTCCGGCATCTCGCGGAGTATTACTGATTTTTCTCTTTATGTAGAGAATTAAGATATACGTAGGTGAGTTATAGATTAGATTTACGGTATACTCGTCAAGACGTACACGTTTACTCACGCCAAGAGTATCGCTTTTTCCTCTGACAACCAAATCTCGTGAGAACTACTTCGCGCCACGTATGAATAATGCGCAAAGCCTGCTTTTTCTTGCAGGTGGAAACGGGTATAGACCATAATACCCAAAGAAGACGAAGACGAAAGTGTAAATATACCAGAGAGTGAGCCAGCGCTGCGTAAGTTTTGTCTTTCTCTTGTGCTGCGTGAACTCGATGGCACTGTTTTGCGGGTGCGCTGTTCCGCATGTACAGCACCACATCATTCATAGCCTTCGCACTCTCTTTGCGCTGTTAATGCCAGGGACAACACTTGCGCCTGTTCGACCCGGAAGCACTACTCGCACACCCCTCGTGGTGTCCCAATGGCAGACGCCTTAAATCTCCCGCGCTCTCGCGGCCGCGAGCGATAGGGTCAGTTAGCAGCGCCCCTCGCGGTCGTTTCGGTGAAGGGGAGGGGAAAAAGGGAGAGGGCACAGCAGGACGCTCGCCGCTCTCATGACAGGCATCTTAGTACAGGAGGTGTTGGTTTGGCCATACATTGGTTTGAATAGGCGAGCATCTCGGGGCCAACCACAGGCCGCGAAACATCCCCTAGCGGTGGTCGTGTGCTCTAAATTTGTGACAAGACTATGCTTCGTTTCACCTTATGTGCGAGCGAAGGCAAAACTAAAAGCGCGTGCACGGAAGCTCCGTGCGTTCAGGCTTTGCTCGAGCGCGCGAGCTGGGGAGAAATGCAAAAAGCGCTGGTCTCGCGCTTCTAGCTTTGGCTTCGCTCACAGATAAAGTGAAACCAAGTATAATTTGAGCCGTGCCGAACGGAACTCCGCGTCTCAAGACGCTCGCGCACCCCACCCTTTGCACTGCTTTCTTTCAGCCAGTCTCAGGACGCTGTTCTAGCAGTGCAGACAAAGGCATGGGCACGAGCGCGTGGCTTTGGAAGGTGCCTCCTATGCACGAGGTCTCGTACAAACAAAAGCGTTTCGCTGAGTTAGCCTCACGCGCCTGTGCCTTTGTCTTTACTGCAGACATTTGTGAGATGGAGTAGAGGTCTCCTGATTGGTCGACGCTGTGTCACAAATTTAGTTTACGCTCTAAGCGTGGGGGGAATATACGGCGCTGGCGGCGGCCTTTGCTCCGCCTATTGTCCAAACTCTCCTAATATACGGCTCTGGCTCGGGCCACGGGCTGTTCGCCGCTGATCTCGAGCTATACTTCGTTTCAGCTTGGGTCCAGACGCAGGCGATGCTACAAGCGCGAGCTCCGGGCTTTCAGCGTCCCTGCCAAGCACGCGCACTCGTGCAATGCAAGCACTGTTCAGGGCCACACGCTCGCGCTCGTAGCATCGGCTGCGTCTGGACCCAAGCTGAAACGAAGTATAGATCGTCTTCGCTCTGCGTCTGCCGCTGCAGGAAGCGGCCAACAGGCGGCGCGAGATACGAGCCAGTACATACGTTGATTACAGTGGTTTACAAAACGTAGAATAAGCTCTGATTTCCGAATGGATTCGAAGTTCCGTCCACGTTCGGACTTATCGAAAGCACAAGGTGCGGCGTTGCGGCCGTTTGGACCAGGACATTTAACACTCAAACGATGTTTTGAAAAAAGAAAAAAAAAAAGTTTATTTTTAGAGTTTAATTTAAAGCTAGAAAACAAAAAAGAAATAAAGTGGCAGTTTTGCACTTCCTATGTCCTATATCGGCCTGCTCTTCGTCTGAATACTGGTTTGCAAACCCGCTCCCAGGATGTGTGGAGTAAAGCCCATCTATATTGGGAAAAGTGGCGCCAATCATTTTTGTGGAAATGCTCGAGACACGTGCCGCGCGCCACTTCTGGGAAAAACTATAGCAAAAAGCTGCGCTTGGAGTATCGGCACTCTGTTCCCCAACATCGTTGTGGGCGCCGACATTTTGGTGCTTGTGCAGAGTAGACGCAACTGCCGATCGTCATGATTCAAAAATGCGACTTCCTCAGCTTTAGATTCGGTGTTAGGAAGCATGTAATATTGCTTTGCTCTGTCGCGAACTGTTTAAACATTTGTGGAGGACGGAAAAGCGTTTCCTGTGATTTTAGATAAATCTTCAGATAACTGGCAACAGTGATTTTAAGCCACAATATGAACAAGTGTCGTTACTCTGAAGCGTAGCTTATTTAGTGGCACTATTGAAGAATGATGGCGTCTGAAATCTAGCTCAGTGCTGCGCTGTTCCGCCATGATCTTCCCTAGTGCCACTAAATAAGCAACGCTTCAGGATAACAATACTTGTCCATATTGTGGCTTAAAATCATGGCTGCCAGTTATCTGAAAATGTATCTGAAATCACAGGAAACGTTTTTACGTCCTCCACAAATGTTTAAACGCTTCGCGACAGAGCAAAGCAATCATTCATGAGCTTCCTAACACCGAATCTAATGCTGAGGAAGTCGCACTTTCGAATCATGACGATCGGCAGTTGCGTATGCTCTGCATAAGCACCAAGATGGCGGCGCCCACAGCAATATTGGGGAACAGAGTGCCGACCCTAAGCATAGCTCATTTAGTGGCGAGGTCCACACTTCTGCACGTCCAGAGGCGTGGACCTGGTCGACGAGGTCCACACTTCTGCGCGTCGAGTCAGAAGCAACAAGAAGCAACCGTTTCCCACCCGTGAACTGTACCAAGGAGTTCTCTGTCCAAGCAAGTGGCTCGGCTCTACTACTCGTTCACAATCGCGCGCCAAGTGCACAGCAGCTGACAACATTGGCAACGGGTATGGCAAGAAAGGACACTTTCGGTCTGTCTGCCTTTCAGCGAAAAAGAACCACACAAATACACAAAGCCAAGTCGCACTCGAGTTATCCTCGCAAATTCCATAAGTTGAAGGCGTTGCCGGCAAGTGCAGACTAAATTCATTTGATAAAATTCACGCTTTCAAGTACCGCCAGCCATTGTTGTGGAAACGCGCAAGACACGTGCGAGGAGCGGGTGCTCCGCTGCCATTCGCTTCGAGGGGCCGCTCATTTCAGTACTGCACCGATAACTGCTTACAAGGGGCGCTCAAGATACGGGCCTCGTGCACTGGCGCATTTGACACCACTTGCAAGACAAACGCGAACATATCGAAGGGCTTTAGTCAGACCACCGTGGTCCAGACAGATAAAGAGGGATCGGTGGCCACATGCAATAAAGAAAAAGAAAGGATCGGTGCCGAGTGCGCTAGAGCACGCCAGCTTGGAGCACGTGGAGCGAAAGCTCGCACTGTATAACCTGCCGGGATCCTGGGTTCAATAGACCATTTGCTATACTCGGCGACAAATTTTCTTGGCAATGCTGCTAAAGCTACAGAGCCGAAGCACGCTGTCTTCTTGCGCAGCTGAACACAGCCCCGGGTCTAAATTGTGTTTTGGCTGTAACGTAAATTATAATCTTAATATTCGTCATTTGAATAATAATTGTCACATCACTACGAATGTTGAACAATAAAAATATAAAAATGAAATTAGTTTTCTAGTTACTGTGTTGTAGATTATGCGATCTGGTAGTAGGTAACAAGAGGAAAAGGAGGTAGAAGAGCGCAGAACCCACGAGATCATGAACGGCACGACAGGTAACGATAAACCGACACCATCGAAACGGACGTGCCCGGGATCTCTTACTTAACATATGTCATCTGCTCTGAGCTCGGGGACGTCGTCCCTCGAAAACTCGATCAGCCCTTTCTTCGCCGAAGAGGATGTACGTGAATGCTTGCCTTGAATGCCGACAACGAAACCAAAACTGAAAACGAAACCAAAACTGACGTAATGAAAGCCCGGATGCTTGGCGGTGTGATACATGTGCAGGAGCTCCGCCCCCGTAGCCTTCCCTTCATTGCCAGGAAAAGTTGTCGCCGAGTATGGAGACCTTTCCAATGTTTACAAATCCACAGCCCAGCGTGCGATCTCCACAGCTCAGCACGTGCGTGTGCGTCGCTCCTGAAAACGAGCAAAGCACGCGCCATACGCACGAACACTGGAAATGGCACCGGCCATGCGCTCCTGCTTGGAAAGGTCTGTATTACCCAAGCATCAACGAGAATGCAGGGATTGGTGTTCCACGCGCCACACGGGCACGGCTTCCCCGTATAAATTATTTGAAGTAAATAACCAAAATAAAGCGTTGACGAACGCGCGTGCAAGATGCCTTTTGTTTTAGGTTTTTGCTTTAGAAAATTTACTACTGCTGAGGCCAGCACGT
This sequence comes from Ixodes ricinus, assembly GCA_037355805.1. NCBI lineage: Eukaryota > Metazoa > Arthropoda > Arachnida > Ixodida > Ixodidae > Ixodes > Ixodes ricinus. The sequence goes on along the minus strand of JAZHYW010005185.1, from coordinate 40,111 downwards.
GCGGCGCGTGGAACACCAATCCCTGCATTCTCCTTGATGCTTGGGTAATATAGCAAAAGGTCTATTCCACCCCTGCCCGTTTCGATCTGGATGAGCATTGTACCGGCGTGCGGTCGTGTATCACTACTGCGTGATGCACGTTAAAGGCACCAGGCTAGCGGTTGTACTGCACTGGCTAAATCGCTCACCTACAGCTGGGAGACAAGTCGCCCGTTGAGGCAGACTATGTTCTAGGCCAGGGGTGGCCAATCTGCGGCTCGCGAGCAGCATGCGGCTCTTCGCGTGTTAAAATGCGGCTTGCGGCTCCCCCCCCCCCCCCCCCACACACACACACACACACACCCGCCTCCCTCCCGGTCACACGAGCATTTTCGCCAAAAGAGAAATAGAACGCGTTTTGAATCGAAAGACAGGTTGCGATCTGGTAGTCGTGTACTACTGCTACCTTTTGTACAGTCGGTCTGTTTTTGACTCGGGTAGATCGAAAGTAGTTCAAGTTTCCTATATTCCTCTGGACAAAAATGTGCCCCCCCCCCCCCCCCCCAAGCGGTTCTTGGAAGTTTCGTGGTTTTGCATGCGGCTCTTAGGCCGGGTGAGCCTGGCCACCCCTGCTCTAAGCTGTATAAACATACACACACCCCAATTTGTTTCCAGACAGGTAAGGTGGCACCTCTTCATTCCACCGTGACAATGTAAGATCACTGTTGAAAGAGGTGTTCATAACGGACAATAGCATAGTAAATTCCCGAGGTTATTTATGAAGACACTAACGTTATTTAAAGGTTCATTTGAGTTTGCCTAAAAATTAGAAAGGTGAAAAGAGAAAAAAAAACACAAAAACGTACGCCTTACTTTAGGTAGAAACGTATTTTCTACCTATTGATGGCCCGTTTGGTTTTCTTAGTAATCCGCTAAACGGGAAGTGTTAAATTTAGAAAAAAATTGTTTCGGGCGCCAGAACGCTAACGTCCAAATTCAATTTGCATCTCAGAGTAAGCACCTGTTTGTTGGTTAAGAAAATATATTGTAAGTGTTCAAAATAATAGAAATCATGCTTCTTTTTTGTTTTTAATATCCACTAGACACCAAACAAGCTCTACAGAGGATGGAAATATCTGAAATAATGTTTCATAAAATAAATGTTGTTTTGGAATAAGTATTTTAGCCTTCTTTGCAACTCATTCGACTATATTTTTTTATTTCCAAATACATATTAGTAGAATGCCTTCATGTGCGCTTTGCTTTGGGGTGGAGACACCTGGCCATTTCGTACCACACTTTTATTTTTTTTTTGTTCAGAAGCGCGTGAAAGAGCGTGTCCCGGCACGCGTTTGTGGCGCTGACTGTGCTATGGCGACATTTTGTTTTCGTCGATTTATTTGTATTTTACGCCGTGAGCGCGTTCTGTCGGCATCGGGCATACTACAAGGGGTGGCAACACTCTAAGCAGAAGGATATTGAGGCACCCTACATATAAGGATATCTCTGTTCAACCCTGCACGATCTCAGGGTGCTTACGTGCCACGCTTGTATAGTGTATGCAAGCGTTTCGCCACGCGCGCTAACATATCACACACAAAAAATAGAATTAACAAAAGTATCGCCTTCAGAGCCTTATCAGGCCTTTCGCTATACTTCGTTTCACCTTATGTTGTACCGCAGCGAAGGCTAGAAGCGCGAGCTCATAGCGTTGGCAGCCGCTCTTAAGTCACGTGAGCTTGTGCCGCCAAGATGTGCCCCAGAGCAAGGAGCTCGCGCTTGTAGCCTTTCCTGCGGTACATCATAAGGTGAAACAGAGTATTGGCGAAGTGCGCGACCGAAAGCGTCGCTCTGATCGGCCTTCCACGATTGGTCGAATGCTGACTATGACGTCAGCAAAGGAGTTCACATGGACGGAAATAAGAGGAACGTGAGGACTTCAATTTTGACGGTGTTGACAGTGTTGGCTCAAGAACGCTATGATTTCAAGCTTCCGCCATGCTAATTGCAAACACCATCGAACTTGTTGTTCGCAAGGCAATGACGTCACGAAAGGTAACCGTTCGATGGCGCCACCGAAATATCTCGCCGCTATCTGCTGATGACTAGTTACATTTTTTTGCAGCGTTCAAAAAGTGTCGACGAACGGAGACATCAATTGTAAATCTGTTGTGTCTATGTTTACACAGCGGGAATTTAGTCAGGTCTGAGGGCATCTGGTGTCGTCGTTGGAGATGAAAGACAGAGCAGTATACCGCCGCCTATCTGACATCATTAGCGTGCATCACGCAATAGTGATACATGACAGCACGCCGGTGCGATGCTCATCCAGATTGAAACGGGCAGGGGCAGGGGATTGAATCCACGATCATTGGGCTTTACAGCGCGAGCTTTCGCTACACGTGCTACCGATCCACGAGCAACGAGACATCGGGGTCGAATTCGAGCTCGTGAGAAAAACAACAACAGCAACAGCAAGAAAACCTCTGGTTTTAGGCATTTACTACTAGTGTCGCCATCTCGTTTAACAGCTTGGAAATAAAATTAACAAGGTGATTTTATTTACACAAATACGCAAATACAACAATATTTTGCTTTCTCGTAATGGTCTTAAAATTAAGATTAAAGGCACCCCTAGTACGTACGGCAATGCGTTTTGTCACGTTTTTCTTCTAAATAATTGTATTTTCAAAAATGCCTCAAAACGCGCTAAAAACGGTCAAAACGGTCATATTTCTTAATTTTATTAAAAATCTCCAGCGCTCTAAAAGAAAAATCCAAGGGCCGTACGACCTTCATTACGTTATCATAAGAAACCTCCAAAAGAATGAATCCTATCGTGCATTCCTGAAACTCAGGATTGTGTAGCGAAATTTGCCCATTGAGTGACGAGCGGTTGAATCCCCTTAAGACTACGAGCATGAAGCTTCCGGCAGAAGACGTGAGCGAGATTTTATAATATTGTATAAATGCCTTTGTGGATTAACGTATTGCCCTGATCTCAAGTCATCCACTCGTGTTCACGTTCCAAAAGAAGATTTTCAAGATTCTCCCGCTGGTTACAAATATTGTACAACACAATGGCTAAACACAAATCTCCTTCAACATGCCTTTCCACAACGCAAGAGCTACCGCTGTCAATCGCAGCACACTGTGTAGTCGTTTGCATTTTTTTAATGGCTTAAACTCAGAATTAAAAAAAAGCTTTTTTTGTGTTTATATTTATTGCAGACCAGGTACCCAAACGATTATGTGAAATGTGGTGGTCGATATTAATTTAATATATTTTTCTTCTTCAATGCCCTAATCGATTACGTTGTACAGGGAATGGGCCACGTAAATGGAGGCTGTTACGAGTCCAACAATCGAAGTGTTCAACATATGGCGGTTTTCCTTTAAAACCCAGGCTGACAGAAAGCCGTGAGCAACGGCTGCAGTAATCAGGCACACCTGGTGGAGAATGAGGGAAGATAATTAGAATGACAGCCACCAAGAAAATACTAGGAGCAACAAGTTATTAATGCTGAAACTTTTATTTTCTGTATTCGTATAAAAATGGAGCGGTTGTAAGATTAGCATAATTACGCTCCTTGCTTCGTGATTCGTTCTTCGGCTTCCTTATGGGTAAATGCCGCACTCTGATTAGCTGAGATGCCTATGACTCGTAACGCCCTGCGTTTAACACAGCACGCTGCCAACGACTATAGACCTGTAGCACTCAAGTTTTGTGCAGCGCCCCTGACGAGCAAAATCGGATATTTTTAGGTCGCGTCTCCGCGGTGTGTCGCGTTGCGTCCTTTCGAGCGCTTTGTTAGCACCCGTGCAAAGACGGCGAGGGGCGCTGACGAACGCTAGTTTATGCTAGCGGAGGAGTCTCTTTTGTGGATGCTACAGCGCCCCCTGGCCAAGAAGAACAGGCCTATAGTGAGATGACCACACTCAGCACTGAGAATGAACGCTTTATGACAAGGAAATGCCGGTGTCACTTTTCAAAAGTGCCTGAATGCCTGCCACAGAGTGGAGAAATGTTCGGTTGCACCGAGTTCCCCTAGCGCGTGTGTCGCTGTCAACATGGAAAGAAACGTTGAGAGGTAAGGCGCCGTATCGAAGCACTCGTTTCTAAAAGCTGCCCGTAGGTGTACTGTCCTCACAGAGCACTTGAGTCAATGCAATCGACGGAGTTAACTCGGCAAATGACGACGCCGAAAACATATATTCAGACATAAAGAGGCACCCAAGAGATTTTTGTAAAAGCATGTTTTTGATGGCATGTTGTTTGTTGGGTTTTTGGTCAATAAAAATGATAACCTCTATATGGCAAGACGTCGTACTAAACTCACAGCAATAAAAATACACGGCCACTGCTTGGTATTATTTCTCTTTTTAGGCGCGTTGTACATTATATTTTCGATAAAAATGTCACGTCTTTGGGTGTACACTCTAAAAAAAGACCATGCGTCTACTTTACCGCACAACTTTCGGAGAGCCAATCAGAGCAACTTACGGAGGCAGCTCAGTGAATGACGATGCCGAAACATATGTTTAGACCAAAAAGCGCAGTCTAAGTTGTTACATTAAGCAATGCAAGCGTGACGTTTTGCCCTGCTTAATGTCTTAACTCAGACTGCGTTTTTTGGTCTAAACATAAGTTCCGGCATCATCATTCGCTGAGCTGCCTTCCTAAGTTGCGGTGATTGGCTCTCCGAGTATTGTGCGGGAATGTAGACGCACGGGCATTCTTTTAGAGTGATACGAGTCGTAATACAGCAATTATTGTTTGTAAACGCGATCCGCCCCTGGTGTATGCTTGAGGGCGCAGAAAGGGGCCTTGTCACGATCTTTAATTAGACTTTACGTAGGGAAACCGACCGCCAATAAGTGTAATTTCGGGTTATTTAGGATGCTTAGAGCCCGTGGATTGAGTTATCGCCATAAATTTGCTGCGAGACAATTCGGTGGCACCCTCCTATGTTTCCGTTTGTGACGTCACGATCAGGGTTTGTATCGCCGTGATTGGCAGGATTTTCCCTCCGCCTCGCTGTGATTGGCAGGATTTGCCTCGCCATCAAGCAGCGATTGAGCAGGCATTATGAATATACAGGAAGCTACACTCTAAAAAAAGTATGTGCGTCTACTTTCACGCACACCACTCGGAGAGCCAATCACCGCAACTTACAGAGGAAGCTTAGCGAATGACGATGCCGAAACATATGTTTAGACAACAAAAAAACGCAGTCTGAGTTGTGACATTAAGCAATGCAAGCGTGACGTTTTGCATTGCTTAATGTCACAACTCAGACTGCGTTTTTTGGTCTAAACATATGTTTCGGCATCGTCATTCGCTGAGCTGCCTCCGTAAGTTGCGGCGATTGGCTCTCCGAGTGTTGTGCGTGAAAGTAGACTTACAGACAGTTTTTAGAGTGTATGGTTTGGCCGATGGCGAACTTCGACCACAGCGTCACTTTTGGTCTCGCACATCGCCAACAGACGATCTCGGAATCCACTTGAGTGCTCCTTTAATAATAAAGTCTACGATCTGACACTGAGCATGACAACATTATGGGAAACGTCGTACTTGGGGCCCTAAACTCGTCAAACACAAAGTTGGAGCCGAACTTCTTCGCGGAGCGCGCCGATTGGACGTCGGCAAAAACAAAAGCGTGAAGTCATCGTCGTGATAGGCTAATCGTTGCGCTTCGTCAACTTCGGCCCCAACTTTGTGTTTGACGAGTTTAGAGGCCTTGCTACATCACAAAGTTAATTTTTGTGTCTAGAATTTAGCCGCTGAAAGATTAAGAAACGCAGAGGGTGGCTTAGGATGTTCGGTGAAATACTGCACCGAATCAAAATGCGCAGCGTCATCCTTAGCTTTAGCACTGCAAAGAGAGGCGGTTTGCCATGAGCTTCCTCAGCACTGGGGAGGCTATGCATGACGCAGGGTTTTTCAATCCGAACTACGTACCTTTCGCCTAAACTCACTTTAAGTCTGTCCTTCGCCGCGATCACTTCATAACATCTATCGCAATGGTTAACTATTTGAGTACTCTGTGGGGAAGTAAATCAACGGAAATTGTTTAGGCTGTATACCTGGGGACAACGTTCTGAGACAATGAAGCCAAAGCTTTTGGGCGTCCGTGTGCACGCGCAACTTCAGCGCCAATCAAAGCTGTGCAAGCGTACCCTTCAAAGTTTTGGAATATAACGCGAAGTTGTCCCCGAGTAGGTCGTAGTCAAAGCCCGAGGTGGTGCTGGAAGACAACAGAAGGTGCGCAGTTTACAAAACATTAAAATGGTCCGTCGGTAAAATGGTCGGGGTGGGCCATCCATTTACAGGGTGTAGCGCCAAAAATGTACAAAACTGTTTTTTTTAGGGGCGAAGCTCCTTAGGGTCTAGCCTTGTCCGTCCGTCCGTCCGTCCCATCTGTCTTCTTAAAAAAATAAAAAAAATGTTTGCGCAGTCGACAGGATTCGAACCTGTGCGGGGAGACCCCAATGGATTTCTAGTCCATCGCCTTAACCACTCGGCCACGACTGCGGGACGAGTAGGGGCTCTGAGATGTGGTAGTAACTCAAGAGCTGGGGATGTCATGGATGAAACGTTGCATGTAGCCGCTCAACGTCTATACAGGAGAGGGCGCTGCGGTCAAATGCGTATATAATCGCGTTAAACTTTGCATGCATTGGCTCAACGTTTATAGACGAGAGGGCGCTGCGGTCAAATGGATGGATCCGCTAGAAGAACCACTGGCTCTGCATTTCACCGACCATAAAGCTGTAATAATGAAGTCGAAGCGCAACCCGGAACTCAGCACTACCTATGAGCAATAAAAAAAAAAATCAGCACCATCAGCACTACCTATGAACAAAATCAGTATCATCAGCACCACCAGAGCTTCGCCCCAATCAACATCATTCACCACGTGGAGATGCGGTCATTTTGTGTGTTTGTTTTTATCGGAAAAATAAACATATGTTTTGCCGAACAATCATTCTCCGCCCAAATGTTGGGCTAGCGGTCAGAACAGATGCCAAAGTGTAAGAACTAACCGTTATATTATTGAAAAAAAAGTAATTTTCTGAAATACCAAGAGCGAAAAATACCAAAAAACCAAAAACATGTAAAAAACAAAACAAAACACGAAGCGGTAGAAAGACAAGGGAAAAAAAACACATCTGTCGCAGGTGCGAAACTTACCTGGTAATATAATATGGCATGAATGACGCGGGCCGAAGTGGTGGACAAGCAGCCGGTGACAAAGAAGTGAAGGCCGTTGAAAGCGTACGCGAAGCTAGCGTGGAACAGCCAGCGTTCGTAGCGAGTCTTGACGAAGCCAGAGTTGTGAATGAGCACACAGACTACCAGGCCAAAGCACACTTCCAAACTGTTGAGGATTCCATCCACTGTTTTCAAGTACTCGGTAAGATCGAACCTTAACGCTTGTAGCACCATCTTCCTTCTTCGTCGTCGTTATCTTTCTCTAAGATGCCGAGACGATTACCTGGTTAAACCTTTCCAATTTTAATGATTACATACAGAATGTTTATTTACCTCTTTCGCTACTACAAACACCTTGTGTTGGTCGTCTTTGGGGGATTTCGGCTGCGCACACTAAAGAAAGATGTTGATCTTTTATTTTTTACAACTCACGAGATTCATTTTTGTATACTCTGTTCACCCTTAAGATAAGACTGCAGCCAAAGCTACAAACGCGAGCTAGCCCACGCTCCTGGCTTTGATACGTGCATTTCAAGCGCGAGCGCTTGTTCTGCGGAAGAACGCTTCAAAGCAGCGAACTCGAGCTCTCGTGCCTGTTGAATTGGCTGCAGTCTCGGCTTAAGGGTGAACGGAGTATACCTGTGTCGCCTCGGTTAAAGTCACTTGATCCTGGGAAAGTAGCACCATTGCCTTCCCGGACCTAGCTAGCCAAGCACAGACAAATACTAACACACAGACGACCGAAACCTCGCAAGGCGATTGGCTAAACGGTCTCCGTTGCCATGACCCTCAATCGCCATTCCGGTTCATTCAAATCTTCGAAGCTCCGAAAGGGTCGTTCTCAACCAGTTGCACCAAGATCACCGTGGATCATCATCGTACAGAAGGAGTTCCTCGCCAATATAAGCGTCTTTGGCACTGTGTATGCAATTAACTTATGGATCATGCCCATTTCCACGGATCACTTACAATTATATTGTTCTTCTTCCGTATTTCAAAATAGGAAAATTATTTTTCAATGCTTCCAACCACCGACACCGCGTGTGGTGGTGGTTCGAAGAAGTACGCTTCCTTCGCCGGTGTGTGGATAGCAAATTCTCGGTATACAAAAAACGTGTCTATAAAGTTACCCGTCACCAGAGAATTTAGATCGGCTCCCCAAGAATGGAGAGGTCAAGAAAACATTGTTCATTTCAAGGGCCAAAATTGCGACCGTATACGAGGAGCTTGACGCTACTTTCCCACAATCCAGTTCCTTTAGCCTCGGTATACGCACTATTAGTTATTATCTAGTGATTTTTTAGCGTCTGTGGAAATCACGTTTTGACATTAAGAATAAGAAGTTGCATCCGAAATCCGTACTCTTAGATTTCATTAACATTTTAATCTGTGTTAAAAGTGGGCACGACATCCAAAGAGTAATTCCCGACTGGCTACTTGTGTTGAATATTCTCCTACAAATCAAAGAGTGTTTTTTACTCTACAAGTAACTGTGTACGAATTAAATATTGAATAAGAGCGGTTGGTTTCTTTTATATTCTTCCGTGCAATGAAGACAAAAGCAGCCGGATCAGTGATCGAGTTCGTTAGCGCTCAACAGCTCGTAGTTCGTACAGCGAAAGCTCACGCTGCAGAGCCCAGGGTCCTTGGTCACAGCTAGTGACACTTGCTCCCAGGAACATCTGGTCACGCTGCAGAACACAAAGACTCTGGTCACAGCTAGTGACACTACCCTATGAAAAATTAGGCCCTCTTACGGTCGATCCGAAAATACTCCAAAGTGTCGTGCACAAAAAGACACGTACAAATGGAAAGCCTATTAATTGTGTACAATCTCTTGGAAGTGAGCATTATATCAGCTATAGACACTTCCCCAAAGGGCGCCACCATCTTGAATGTCGTCACTTCCAGTGTGCAGCGAGAACATTGTTTTGCCGTCGCCACGCCATTAGAATACATTTAGGATATAAGCGTAACCGTCACCCATTCTCGTTTTGCCTCCCATCTGTTTACTATTTGCAGGTTGAAATATTTTATTGTTTTCAGTCGCCCCTACCGGATATGCCTACCAGGTGACTGAGGACGAGAGTAAACGAAAAAGGTCTATAAACCTTCCAGCTTGTTGGTGTTTTTTAGACAAGCCACTCTGCAGGATTTTCAGCTCGACCGTAAGAGGGCCTAATTTTTGAAGGAGTCCATATGGCAGCTTTAGCTGAAAAAAAGTGGTGTGTGTATGTTAATACAGCCTGAACTTAGTCTGCCTCAACGGGCGACTTGTCTCCGAGCTGAAGATGAGCAATTTAGCCAGTGCGGTACAAGCGCTAGCCTGGGGTCTTTAACGTGCACCACGCAGTATTGATACACGACCGCACGCCGGTACGATGCTCATCCAGATCGAAGCGGGCAAGAGTGGGGATTGAGCCCAGGATCCCTGGGTCCTGCAGCGCGAGCTTTCGCTCCACGTGCTCCGAGCTGGTGTGCGCGCAGCTTTAGCTGCCAGAGTAGCCCTACGATTTATTTGTGCCGCCTCTCGCCACGATTGGTCGCGCGCGGTATCGATGGAACGGACCGTGCTGGCTCGGTTCTCATATCGACCTACAGAGATGAAAAAGGCCGACGATCGTCGAAGTGGCGTTCGGATATTTCGGAACGCCGCCTCTCGATTCGGGAGATGGGTGACCGAGTGGGATAGCGCGCATCAGCTCGGAGCACTTGGAGCGAAAGCTTGCGCTGCAGAAGCCAGCGATCCTAGGTTCCTGGGTCCCTGGGATACACGACCGGCGTGCGGTCGTGTATCGTTACTGCGTGACGCACGTTAAAGGCCACAGGCGAGCAGTTGTACTGCGCTGGCTATACATTGCTCATCTACGGCTGAGACACCAGACGCCCATTGAGGTTGACTAACTTCCGGCTCTATAAACATACACGCAACATTGTTATTATTATTTCTCGAATAGCGCGACTCTGGCAATGTCAGCGCGCTTCAGCACTAGCGTTCAACATGCGGTGAGTGAAGCGCTCATAACTCAAGTAATCTTGGCTTCTGATATGCCAACCACGCTTTTGCATGACTTTTACTCACTTTTACCGACTTTTACCGCGTTTCATGAACGGATGAAGAAATAAAACGAGCCATACCATCAATCAAGCCGCCAAGCGCCGCTAGCGGCTCGGTCACCAGGGCGATCTCCTGGCCCAAAATCTCGATCACTAATGGTGCTTCTGAAGCTGTGCATCTAGGTCTCCTTGCGCCGAGTCGCTACTCAGGAAGCTAAAGTATACAGTGGGTCTAGGCACAGTCAAGCACAGCCCCCCCCCCCCCCCGATTCCACTTTAGTTCCGCATTGGCATCATACCGGCGAACTCTTGTGTATCAGCGCGAAGCTCGCTAAAGATCCCAGTTTACCAGCCGCACTGCCCATGCTAAATTTCTTCTTAAGTGTGTTAAACCAATTTCGTTTTGTTTCAGGTGCACCACAGTTATTGACTTTGTGTTCGTACGATTCCGGCTTAATGGAAACTTGACGGCGTGCGTGTCACGCTTTAATACGAGAGGGAGAAAGAGAGAAAGAGAGAGAGAGTAAATACCTGTATTCATATATCCTCCCCGTTGACTCGAGGTGGTGTGTTGAGGCTGGGCAAAAACGCATTTGGACTGAGCCGTTCAATTAGGCCGATGACTACAGCTTGGAGAAGAGCAGGAAAGAATTAGTCGAGCGTCCTCTAACGTGCCGGGTGAGCGTCGAGAACCTTTAATCTAACTGTAAAAAACACTCCAGACTTTCTTTTTCTTTCAAGTCGTATAAACGATTTTTTATTTAGTAGAGGGTAGTCTATGCGACTTTGAAGTGCTGTGTAGTACCGTTGGGTTAAGTCTACGAGCATGAAGCTCCCGGCAGAAGACGTGAGCAAGATTTTATAATATTGTATAAATGTCTTCGTGGATTAACGTATTGCCCTGATCTCAAGTCATCCACTCGCCGCTTCTGTCTCGCTTTTTTGTTAATTATATCTTCTCAATTAGCCCGTGACTTGCAAACAATTCACTTGCATAACTCCCTCGATGCAGCGGATATTGACGTTCTTAACTCAAATTAGGTTATTTCTACCTAACTTGTAATCACATTGCTTGTGCATCATTACAGTAGCATCATCTGTTCACGTTTCCATCAAATAAATATGCAAGTAAATAAATAAATTAATTAATAAATGAGCGAATCACTGAATGGTTTAATCAATCAGACGCGTTTCACTACAATGCGCCAATTCTTTCTTTCTCGTCCTCCACTAAAGATCGAGTTATTATACGACGAAGTAATAAACCTACTGATGCAATCGTAACACCAGACCGACCTCTCTCTGTACAGACTGTCACACCCATAGGCCGATCTCACCAAGCGTTCGGCGCATGCGTGACTTCACCACAACCTCAGTCCGTTGAAGGCAGAAGGCAGCACACGCGGCGGTTTTTGCCATCTCGTGCTCTTGCATAGCGTGCAAGAGCACGTTGCAAGAGTTGCGTCTCGTGCTCGCGGCAGCGGCGGCGTAGGCAAACTTGCCGGCGAGATCGGTCTATTCGATTTCGCTTCTGCCCATGAACCCACCTTCAAATCTCGGACCCGTCCCCGATGAACGCGAATGAGCGGCAGAACAACGAGGCTCACGGGTGTGTTTTTGGTCCAGGACCGTTTATTCCCTTGAAACATCCTATGGCATGGTGTAGAAACGACGAACGTGACAACCACACTGTTACAAAAAGAGGCTCACAAAATACGAGTTGGACCCCGTCACGTGGTGACGCTCGCCGCACCTACAAAACAAACGACCGTCTGGTGGGAGCCGCCGACCAACAAACAACTCGGTAGCGACGCCTTTCGGACCACGCATAGAAAAATACGTATAGAGTTTATCTCTCAGTGGTGGAGTGCCGCGTATTTCTCTCCAGAGGTTATCGTAGAGGCACTGAACATTCACAGAGCATCGAAGTTTGGCATAGTACTGCGTAGTTTTTAATTAAAACGATGTTCACTGTGACTTTATGACGTTCCCCATCTAGTAAATCTCCCTGATGGCATTTATTAATCAAAGGTAAGCAATAACGACAGTAACTATTAGCAACAAACAGACAATGAAAGCTGAGCTAGAGATGTTCCTTTTTCCTTGTACTTTTTCTTCGTCTTTCTCTGTTTCTCTTTTTTTGAAGATTTCCTCTATTATGGGGAAGTTTTACAACAACTATCACCCCTTGTCTGCAAGCGACACTTACTGTGTTCTAGTGAAAACCATCCTGTGTGCCACAGAATATTTTGTTACTAATTTTATGTAGTTTAAACTAGTGTTCATCAATCACGAATGATTAGAATATCTTTCACAATCCCCTAAAAACACACGTTTACGTTAAAATGAAAGCTGCATTGAGTAACTCACTTCTATATCAAATCGAAATAATGAAGTTTATAATGACCACCTTTCGTTGTCATGGTGCTATCATTAGTTAGAAGTATAACTCACGCTTGCAGTGACACAGTGAAAAAACAGAAATTACAGTAACACGGCAGATTCGTGACACTCGGCTGGTTCAGACCGGTGAAAACTGCTGCGACAAGCTCTATCCAATTCAGTTGATTGGGTAATCTTGACTAATTATGCAGTCAACCCGGGGATCCACGAGACATGGTTGGTTAAGCGATCGTTAATACGCCGGAACGCAGTACTTTAAATATACGCAATCCGTGACTTGCATGAAGATGACTGCTCTGCGTGCGCGTTGGTCGACCCAGGTGGAAACTAATCATGGAGCTTTAAGTTTAGTCCCTGTCGTTGCTTTCCGGACCGATGCCCTGCGAATATTCAGTAGCTCCGATTTAATATTTCGGTTATCTTCTAAACGTGACATTGGTGAATGTGTGTTCGCGGCAAGCTGCCCCGCTCTGGCTAACACCCAAGAGGAGACGCCGGGGCATGGCGTCGCGGAAGGGAAAGCCAGATGGCGACACCGTGCTCGATCAGCGAGTCACAAGACCTAGCTAAACGCATCACTCGCATTTGATTAACAAACGACGCAAATGCGATCTTTTGCTCAAAATCATCTTGAATTGAAAAGATTACAATTAACCGTATTCAACCAGCACACCTTAAGTATACGTATGGATGCCTAGGTGAACTATCTTGTGGTGAGTTTTGTTAGGTTTCTTGAATGTTTCGCTAAAGATATTGGATTTGTCTTTTGTGTGTGTGTGTGTGTGTGTGTGTGTGTTTGGGGGGGGGGGAGGGAGGAGGGCGGAAAAGTTGAAAAAGCTAGGCCTACAAACAAAACTACAAAAACGAAAAAGGGACATAGAATACAAGTCCCTCTGTCGAATTCGTAATTTAAAAACCAACACAGCATGCAGAAAAGCAACGCGTCTGCCATTTTGAGCCTTCTCATTATTCTTGCATTGGTATTTCCTGAAGGTTAAGTGCCGTTACATTGCATTTTATATTCGTAGGAATTATTAAGTTAGTGCAAAAAAGAAAAAAAAAGCTTGCAAGGCTATCAAAATTTTTTGCAGACTGTCGCCTCACGGTACCAACGACGGCTAAAGGAATATTAAAAGACCTGATCCTTGTTTTCTTTTTATATTGAAAATGTATGCTCCTTAAGGTTGCAATCATGGAATTCTATAATTATTTGGATATGGAAATATGAATGAAATAGATGAGGTTTCATTATATCGAAAAGTAATTACGTATTCACGTCAGTGGCCGCAACAGATGTCATACAGAGAAACAAAAATGAACGGTACCCTAAGTAAAATTGGGAACATTCTTGTAGAAGAACTGAAATTTGTTCTCGGACAATTAAATTAATGCATCTGTTGAAATGCGAATGGCTATGGGAAAACTAAGGAAATGTGAATATTTCATATTCCCATTGCTAATTCTAATTAGCCTAATGTGATGTTGTTTTCTTTTGTCGTTCGTCAATGAAACGCCGAAGTGATAGAAAATGGTAGAGAGTCAAATTTGTAGCGCGGACGTCTTGACATCAAAAGTTTAGACTTGAGTCTCTCTCTAGACGTGGAAACATATTAAAGCGCCAAACCATCTGCGTTCATTGGATAGCGAGTTTCTGCGTGCCTTCGTGTGTTTCTGCACGACGGCGCCAAAAGCATTGACGTGGCGCAAAAGGTCACAGACTGGTCGCTTTGGAAAGAAAGAGACACCCCGAGGCAGTCCCTGAGCTTTACGATCCCTAACACTCGTCTTTCCAAGCTAGCGCCTCCTACATCTCTGTTGCTTCCGATCACTCGTTCCCTTGCATTTCTCTTTCATTGTTTTGTTAGTTGGAACCCGTTTCCATCTGCCGCCGCATCCATTGGGTGGCTGGTCGTTTTTAGCCTCGCAGCGGCGCGAAGGGCGGTGGGATGTAGTTTACGACTGACATGGCTGCTTTTACGGCATCGTAAAAGTCCGTGCCGTCTTCGCCAGAACACCTACCTTATGTCACCTGGTATCTTTTGTGTCGTGTAGGTTTGGTTTGTCGGAAGTCGGATGATCCACTGGGAAAAGGGAGAGAGGGGGGGCGGTACTGTATCAGTTGTATTTCGTAGTGCGAGTCAGCATCAGACGCGGGCTACTAACAGAATGGTCGTAGCCTGGATTCGGTGGTGGCTACAAGTGGTTTTGTGGGCCACTTGTAACTCGCGAGAGTACAAGAATTGGCCAGGGACATTTTGCTGGCCTGTTACTCTCCCGCTCTTTGTACAAATAAGTTATTTGAGTCAACTTCAACTAATAGTCATTAATGAGTGTTTGAGAGAGAATGTATTGGAAAGAATTATCGCAGTAAGTAGAAGTCGTTGCACTAACGCTCTTCTAAAAATTAGAAACAAAAAATCAGATAAAATTATTACTGCTTATTTATCTACCGTTCTCTTCTCATTCTCGGAGGTCAAAACATGAAATATGACCCATAGTTATTTTTAATAGTTACGGCGTCGAAATAACTTAGGAGTTCTCTGCAGCACCCACTGTGACTCGGAATAGTTTTCAGGTAAAATTATTTCCTTAGCACTTTGCACGCACGAATTCTGCAACGATTAGCACATTTTAAACGCTCTTCGGAGTCTGTGTTTAAAACTTTCCCAGTATGCCGTTGCCGAAGTGAGCTTCCTGTGGTTGCACTAGCTTGGGACGTTGCAGATACTGCTTCAGTATAATGTTCTGCTGTTTGCTGAGAAAACACCACTGTCTGCGTTTAGGCATTAGTTATTAAAACGCGCTTTGACCTTCGTAAATTTAACTATAATTAGATATGCTTAAGTTAATAGGTAGCACAAATCCGAATTTCGCTAAGATCTCCATAGGACAGAAAACAAATTAAGCACCTAAAAAATGCCTTTTGAGATAAAAAAAAATGTCTTCGTTCAAATAGTGAACATGTAGCAAGCATTGCCTATTTCTTCGAATGTGATTCGTACAACAACGCCAAACATTTGAACGACTGGTCCTTCAAACACCGGGATAATTCAAACAATACGGAAACGAAAGCGTAGAAGAAAAAAAAAAGCCACCCATATAATTTTAAATTGGTTAAGATTAACGCCAAAAAAGTCAAGAAGCCGAAACAAATCAGAGCGCCAAAATTGTAAATGCAGAATTGTTCGAGGTAACTGTATTAACTCCCTAAGTTTTTAATTCTTTTTGTCAAGTCGTTCACGGACCACGGCACCAATTTCTTTTTATTCACACGCTGTGACCAGATTGAATCTTTGACAAGATGACAACGGTGGGGCGCCTGCTTCGGATGCCGGACCTCTAAATCGCGCCTTGATGCCTTCCTTCGTGCTTTGAACGCCGAAGCATTGTCGAAGGTAGAAAGCTGGCGCTGGAGGCGGGACAGCCGAAGAACCTCTCTGCCGTTCTCACTTTGTCAGTGAGTGTATTTTCCATGTTGTGGACCTCCAGCAAACGACATCGAAGAGCCGTCGCCACAGATTGTCATCTTCTATTTCTGCTAGGACGCCATCTTGGCTCTGGGGGAAAAACACGAAACTCTGACAAAAAAGCTAGGGCCTGTCTGGAGATTCGCAGCCGTTCATCGCTGCCATTGTAACACTGTACATGTTTTCTAGAGACTTGAGATTGCGTAAACGTTGAGCAAAGATGCAACGCGCGCGATGTAACCGTAAGACTCGAGAGACGCTTGCGTTTTCCGAGTCAGTTAACTGCGACTTGAATATTTTTCTTTTCATCTTACTGTTGTGGTTGTCGTTTCTGTTTTTTTGCGATCGTGTGTCGTGGCACGCACACGATGTCACGTCCGCGGTCGTGTCAAAAAGTTTAAACAGCTGGAACAGCCGGGATCCGTTGAGCGGGAAATGACTCAGCGTTATTTCATCGAGACCGACGCCCTGCCACCACCCCGTGACATGCGTTTTTTTTTTCTTCTTATTTTTACAATTGTTAAGTGACTTGGCAAGCGCACAACAGATGTATAAATCACATGAGATAATAGATTACTAGTGTAGATTCATTTTTGCTCAATTTCGGGTTTTCTTTCCGCGGACAAATCTAGACATGTCTAGTTGCGTTACTCCGCCGAACTTGTCGTTTGCGTTTGCAGTCGTATTTAGCATGTCTCCGCGGTGGCGCTCGTTCAACCGTTGACGCCAAGTCGTTAACACGATCCTTTTACATGTGTGTTCAGTTTAACATTATCAAGATAAGATATTTTAATGCGCGTTCACGTGTGCTCGAGGAGATTTTTCGGGCGACAATCGGAAGTGACTTTCTTTATGTTTTGTGTCACCTAGATGCTGCATGTTCGTTGACGTTCACTGAGAGACCAACGCTATACGTAAGTTCTATTTCTAAACTATTACCGAATGTTCTATTTTCAGACGCACACAAGAACCTTTTAGAGTCAAGATGTTTCTTTATGTGTTTTTTTTTTCTTTCGTACTCCTGCACTTGATGGTATGCTTCAAGTTCGAATAGGTATTGCGCACAATATGGGGATTGTCCAAAGTTTCTCATAAATGTAAGTTTTTTAATCGTTTTTTGTTAATTAGCGTTCAAATTAATTTTCTTTTTGCAAAATGTATTTGAAAGTTCGGCTTATTTTCAATCACTTACATTGTTTAATTCTTTTGTGGTCGGGTTTTTTCTTCTTTCCATTCAAAAAAGTAAACCATCTAAACCAGAAAAAAAAAGTTTTGACGCTCTGTGTTTGGACGGTAACTTATTACCCTAATTGCCTTGTTTCCAGTGAACGTACTCCAGACAGCAAATTTATAATGACTTGTGACATTTTCTCAGTCCATGACAAATCACATAGAAAAAATACAACGCCCACGAATAGGTGAACGTAGTATTATATTATATTCAGCTTGCACCTTAGCACGTTTTAATAATAAGCCTGCCTAAAAACTGCCCGTGTAATATAACAATGCCTATGCTGATTTCCCATTCGTTTAAGGCATCTGCGAAAACTATAGAGAAAAAAACAACAACTTAAACTTGTGTCTGTAAACTCCCGCGGAACTTGAACGAGATTCCTGAATTACACGGAGGATATTGCTGCATTCCAAAATCCTGTTTTAATGCGCTTGTCTCTTACTTTCCTGAGACATCTTATTTGCCTATCTTTTCCTTTGACAGAAAACAAAGACAAACACAAAAAAAGACACAGGTACCATTCCCGCATTTGTTTTGTTTCTTTTTAAACAAAAGCACTCTACAGGTTGGAATACAACAATACGTAAAGCAGCGTACGAAAAAAATAAATTTCTTATGCCAAAATCGAAAGAAATAAATAAAGAGAAGGCAAGAAAGGAAGGAAGAAGAATCTTCGAAAGCAGCTTATTGATTGATCCTCGGCAACGAAGAAGCTCACGGCGGCGTGTCGTTTACTCGAGGCTTAGCGCTGACATTTTCCTTGTTGTCGTCGATTTTTGGTTCTTGGAGCGT
The DNA here is from genome assembly GCA_037355805.1 of Ixodes ricinus. Classification (NCBI taxonomy): domain Eukaryota; kingdom Metazoa; phylum Arthropoda; class Arachnida; order Ixodida; family Ixodidae; genus Ixodes; species Ixodes ricinus. The sequence goes on along the minus strand of JAZHYW010005185.1, from coordinate 21,963 downwards.
GCACGTTTGCATGGATGAGAACGTACGCAGTTGTGTCAGTGGCGGAAATGCGCAGAGGTATATCTTGTTGCTGCTGGTACGTCTGTGGATGTTTGTCCTTTTTTTCTTTGTAACTTCCGCCGGCACGCTTTTTGTGGATGGAGCGGGAGAATCAAGATCGATAAGCTCGTAGCATCTGCGGTGAAGTAGCTTGGGAAGGAATGCAAGCTTTAGAGGGGTAAGGAAGGAGAAATATTGTGTGTATCTTTGTTTTGGTTGTTGTGTTTATTTTTAGTGTTTACAGTTTGCGCTTCGGAATTCCGCCTGGCGTTTCTTTTGCGTCAATCAGGCTGTCTGTAATTTGTGGAAGAGTTAGTTTGAATGGCTTTGATGTCTGTGTTAATCTTCATGTAATTAAAAATACTCTTATTTTAGTTTTTGCGTCTAGTACATTGAGTTTTGTTACCTTCGACGGGTTTTACTATCACGTTTATTGCTTGTACGTGGATATACTTCTTTGGGGAACAATATTTTCTCAAATAAGATTTTTCCGATGGAACTAATGCTAATTTTACTTAAATGTGCTGTTCAACGCATTTTGATATATAAAACTGACGCTCGGAAGTTTCCGGGGCATCATTTGCTGATATTTATAAAGATTGGGCTCACCAAATATAAACCATGTTTGAACATGGTAGTCTGAAACTATGTTTCGCATTTTATATCGAACTGATCACCAACGTATTAGGCTCCATTCTGTCATACTTTTGCTGAAATTAGATTCATTCAAAAACGTCGGATCAAGCTGAAAAATTGTAACTGCGATTTATTAAAAAAATTGGGTAGAATGTGGTAGATTGAAGCTCGATTCAATTCAGTACTGTCATATCCGATGAAAAGTATATCTATTGAATCCGATTGTAGTGAATCGGTGTTCCGAATCGGTGAGGTAAAGAGGGACTATAAGTTTGAGCGCATATTTTTTCATCTGAACAAAAGAACTATTTCACTACAATCGCATAGTCCACACTCAAGTATAGTCATGACTTCAATAAATTAAATGAACATATTAGAAATATGTTGCAATTCGCAATTAGTATGAACAAGGCGCGGTGTTTCTGTGGCTGCAATAGGTTGCAGTAAAGTATGAAACTGGTTGCAAAACCTAAATAAAAAAATAAAGCGGTAGCACGGTGTCGCCACTGGATTTGCACGTAAACACACGCGAAGTGCTTTTTTTTTCACAAACACACAGTGGTTGTCACGCACTCACAATATAAACACAGTGGTCTCTTTCGGTATTTTCTGTTGTCCTCCGTCTTGTTGCACGGCACACAAACACACACTGTACAGCTTTGGCTGAGGGCGATTTCACTCCAGGTCTCTTTGCTTGCATCTCGACCTACAAAACATCTATTTCCTTCTTGAACGTGCGCTGGACAGCTACCATCAGGCTTGGGCTACTGCTCTAGGGTTTATAGAAACACCCATGTGAATGCAGAGTTGGCGTTTCTCGGCTATGGACATGGACCGAACGCTTTTAGCTATAAAAATATTATGGGGCTACGTTTACTGCTGACGACGAGACTGGGTAAGAAAAAACACTCGCTGAATCTCGTGTTAGTTGCGCGATCTTTCAAAGCTATGCTGATGCATACATACTTCATTCCTTATTTGTAGCATATTCGTAAAATTCCTAATAAACGCCCACCTAGAGCAGATCGCCCACCCCATCTATTTTTCTTATCTCTTCAAAGTGGATGGGCGTTTATCTATGATTTTACGGTACTCTGAAAATAAAGAGTTAAAATATCGCTGGTTCTGATAGAATTGGAAGTATTTCCTTACGCCCGCGACGAGAAGGTAGCTCCGTGTTGTACTCCCAGTCCGAGCCGCCTATACAGAGAGTTCGGTCGTTAACTGAGGTTGCCAACACTAAAATGAAGAAACGCGATTGGCCGAACACGAATTAGGCGTGTTCGTAGAGAATCGTTCTAGCCAGTCACAACCGCTAAGTAGCTCCTCAGCGGTGACAGCGAGCACTAACTGTAACGCGCTGTCAGTTGCTCTATTATCATGTCACTAGCGTTGGAAATTATAAACCGTAGAGATTCGAAAGGCAGCCGACGTTGTGTTCCAAGCATGAGTGATTTCAGCAGTGCAATAAATTATTGCAGCATGTGTGCCATCCCGCTGGCCGAATTAGTTAAACAATATTTTAAAATCTGCGTTTACTATTGTTTTAATTGCGGATGCAAATAATGAAATTTTCTGATCACGATTAGTAGTCCCTCTATCCGCGCAGGGTATATGTGACTATGGCGGCGACACCACCATTACTTGTTATTCTGTTTACCGATTTCTCTAAATATGACCATGCTCCAGATGCTGGTTTCGAAAGAGATGACCCTGCTCAAATAAAATAGGGAAAATTAGGCGGACACTGTTTCCAACATCTCTGCCAATAAACCCTTCTAAATTGCAGTTTGTGCCAAACACCAAAACAAGCTTACTGCTTTGGTGCATTACGAAGTCCATCATGAATGACATATTTCTTCTGACGACTTTCCTCTACCCTTTCTCAACATTTTTCAAGCATTCTGCGGCGCCAGTTTCATAAAAAAAACTATAATATGTTGCAACTTAAAAATTGCCAGAGAGGCTCATCCACCGAACTTCGAATGAGAAGAAGGAAACAGGCGAAGAATTTTGTGTTTTTTGGCGCAGCAGCAAACTTCCAATGAGAAAAAGCGTAACTAATCTTAAACCTCTCAGATAAAAGACTGCAGGGTTGCACTTTGTACTCCACCTATAGTGGAGGGCGGAGCCTGGCGCAGCTTGGACATAAACGGCGCGTTGGCTTTCGACTGGGAACCCGTCTTTACTGATTGAGAACACGACTCTCAGCCGAAGAGTGATACAACGCTCGTGTACCCTCTGTCTCACGCTGGTTTCCAGTAGGTGATATAGAAAGCCCGGCAGTACGGCCTCGTATTCCGGGAGGTATTCCTACGCCACCCGATCTCAACCACCACCACGTAAAATATACAGAGCCTAGGCACTAGCATATATTGACTACCTCACAGGAGGCTCGAGCGGAGACACAGATCGGACACGGGTGCCGCGTCAGCGTTCGGTTGAGCCTCGTGTCCAATCAATGCGTCGAAGGAGCCTCAGCATCGGGCTCGGGCTCAAATGCTGGGTTGACGCCTTCCAAGTGTGATGAAGGTACTTAGGGCTAGGGAGGGGGGGGGGAGGCTGTTTACAAGGCTTTGATTTTTCTAGGGGGTGTTGGTATGCACGCACCATTGTCCTGGCGTCACAAAACGGAAACATGCATCCGCCAGCACTTTTTTTCTTCTTTAAAAAAAACAACAACATAATTTGGAAGAAAACATTACTCTCTAATGCCCAATGTGTCTCAACGGCTTGGAGATTAGATAAGAGCGTTGTTATTTGGATGAGGAGCCTTTCGTGAAGTTTGTTATGTGGCAACAAACTACAACGACACGTCCAGGCAAGAGGCGTGCCCGCAACCAAAGAGACCTGGACGGCGACAGCACCCTCAGCCCGGTCTCCCCTAGACCCCTTCCTGGGGCGGCGGCTGGGTCCCCTTGTCCGTCTTGCTCGGCCGACACTTGCTCTTGTAGATGAGGAAGAGCGTGAAGAGGGTGATGATGGCGCCCAGTGTTGCCGCGATGCGCAGCCCCGTCATGGGGTCGTACCCGGCGTAATACTGGGACCTCGCCGCCTCCGGGGTCAGCGTGGACGTGGAGTAGAGCAGGCGACCGCCGCCCTGGTACCGGTACGGGGACGGCGTGCTGCTGCTACTCAGGGTGCTGGCCAAGCTGCTGCTGCTGCTGCTCGGGTCCGGGCTCGGGTCCGGGTCGTAGGCCGGGTCATCGGTCCAGTTGAAGCTCGCCCCGCCGTGGTCCATCGATGAGCGCACTGGCCGCCTGCCGAAGAAAGAGGAAGAAAAAGAAGGCGTTGTTTTAATGCAGAACTCGGTTCTAACGGACATATAGGTTGGTTCACATTTTTGCGACCTAGTGGGTTCGAGTGCGTTTCGTTCCCTCGTAAAGGTTGGTTCACACACTCGCGATTTCTTACCGCAGTTTGCCTTAAAACCTCAAAATATCTTACGGTGAGAGAACACACTTGTGCCATATATTAGGTATATGACGTGAAATATTTGCAGTTTCCGTACATTTTCTATCTTAGCCACGCGTCATTATTTTTCCTTGTCCCAAAAAAACTGCTTGAAAACGCTATTAACGAGCATTTCGCAGAAATAGTTCGTACATTTGACCTCGCAAGAACCACAAAGTCTTTGCTCTAGTGAAATTCAGTTCCAGGACCACCTCATACGTGGCGCCAGCGTGACAGTCTGTTCTCTCGTCGACAGAGATCGTAAGAGGTCCTAAGCGGCGGACGCAAGTGTGTGAACGGGCCTTAAGCGCTTTCGACGAGAGAGCACGAGAGTACCTAGACTTCAGAGTAGTTCCATCAGGTCGATTGGTGTCAGGTGGCTTATTCAGCCGCGTTTGTAATGCGAGCTGCAAGTTGGTTACGGAAGCGTTGATCGTCTGTAAGCGTCCCTGCCTCTACTCTTGCTTTCTCGTCACCACGGGACCCTCCACGCATGCGCACTGGCGACCAATCTACACAGGAGGCGTCCGCCATTAAATTGCGAACTCTCTTTAGGGTGTGAGTTTGTCCCTCTTTAAATCTAGGCTCTCTTGAGAACACAGTGGCGCACTGACGCCACCTATCAGTTCTACATGGGACTCTTTCAATCTCCGTATGCTTCTTTTTTTAATTTTTACGATATTAAATATGAGCATCACGATATCTGTGTTTCAAATAAAATACTGTTCTACATATAGCGATTTTGTCTGTCGATTCGAATGCAGTCGCAATTTTTGTGTATTGGATAGATTGACCACCAGATATTCTGGCTACCGGTTGTCGTGTCGGCGAGTCCCGGCATGACTTAGTTGAAGCGAAGCGATCAAATTGATTGGTCGATTGACTTATTAATTGACTGATTGGGAAACGTTTTATTTATTGCAAGTGACTAAAGTTGACTGCAATTTTCTGTCTATCTTTGTTCTCCAGTGATCTGAACGCAATTCAATATCCCATCCCTTGGTAAGACACTACGGAATCAGTTTACTCTAGATGTACTCCGGTATACTAAAAGTGTACTGAAAGTGTAACTATAGTGTACATGCAGTAGAAAAGGTGCTGTACTGAAAGTATACTCGTAAATTCAAAACTATTACATGCCCCTGAACTGTAGTCAGACTATACTCTAACCCTACTCAAATTATACAAATAACGTATACTTCTAATACACACCGGTTAGTGTTCTCAAGTACACTTCTTGAAGTAGTCTATAAGAGTACTCGTTATTAGATTTAGAGTGTACGACTATGTACTAATAAATTATTGTTAGCTTCTTGGCTTTGGTTGAGGTGGGTTCGTTTATATAGGGCCTGCATTACAGAGTTTCCATCTGTAATGGTGGTTCGCGAAAGCATTCTGACACACACATTTGTTTTTTTTGTTGTGTATTTTGGCCCTGAAGTTTTGCGGCCGCTTTACCCGTACAAAAAGAGCTGCAGTCGATCGAATGTCGATACCGAGCTGCGTTTTTTTTTCTTTTTTCAGCAGAAAATAGGACGAATCACCGGAGACAATGATATTATAATTATACTTATGTTGGTCGTATGAACGCCCTACAAATCTTATAGTCGATGAGTAATCCAGAGTACTAATGGCGGCAATTCTCCCTCTATTTCTTTTTCTCATTCGGATTCATTAATCTTGCACGAGCTTTGTACCGGATGTTTCAAGTTACGAAGGAATCATCGTTATATTTATGCAGATGATGGTCCCGATTCTTGTCATTTCCTTCTACATTGCTTCCGGATGAAGTTCGTGGGGCTCATATTTCTTAAGTATATTTTTGTCCCTTTATGGTTTTTCGTGGAATTATTTGCTGGCGTATCATTGAAAGCCATTAGCGAGAAAAATGACCAAGTGGAAGTTTCAAATTGGGCCCATTAGCCTCTATATTTTAGTCCTCTCTATTTCTATGTGTAGATATATTGTCGGTCCCTGGATTTTATGGACGCTGGTTTCAACAGCCTGATATGCATCGACAAGATATAAATGGATGACAAATATAGGCAAAAGGCGGTTATCTTGAAATGGTGGCCTGTCTGCTTGGCATTGGCTGGGTTTCACGTCGTATATTCTTTTTTCACCTAAAAGGTCGGCTTCGTATATGCGCCATTCTACATCATCGACTTGAGCAACAAAGCGATATTCGATGTAAAGTCGGAGGAGAAGTTTGTGGTCACTGACTGCCTAAGAGACAACGACCAAACTCTACATCGCGTCATAGTGCCCCACGAGACCTTTCCATAATGTTTATCTATTGGAAAGCGTGACACACTAAAGTTGTTTGTCTTCACCACTTTTCTTCTACAGAGGAGCTGTTAAGGGCTAGTTTCCCCAGGATCGTGTCCCCTGCAAAGAAATGTCGACACAAAACTCTGGTTACCGCCGTCGCTCATTGATGGCGGTAGCTGTCCAGAGTATTGTGTTTGCCGGTTGTGCGCTTGCCGCCGTCGCTCATAGATGGCGCAACCTTTCGATCCCTTCCACTCTGGCTTGCCGACTTGCGGCCGGCCATTACTTCATTCCCACCATAGTACAGCTACAGCTACGCTGGTCTTCCTTCTTCACCAAACTGGAAAGGCTAAAAGTTTTTTATTACAACAAAGTTTGAAAAAAAATATTGTTGGATTTTCGAATTTTGTTTACAACCTGGATGATTTTGAGCCTGCTGGAGAGTTACAGGAAGAAAAGGAAAACGACATGAAGGACGATGACAGAACGTTCTATCCCGTCTTCGTCTGTTATGTCGTTTACAGCGTTTGCGTTTTATGACGCGAACATGCAGGCTTTACCACTCACGGCACCACCAACGTTAAGACAGGCATCGCAAACGATGAGCACAAGAATATTCTCGTCTCTTCTGACACAGAGAACACTGAGTATCAACATATTAAGCACCATCTAGAAATAATTAGGTATATGAGATAACTTCAAACACCATTTCTTCAACTTGGCGAATTTCGGTAACTCGGTCAAGTATAGCGGAAGCTTGCTTGAAGTTACTAATTCCAGTACATGAAGGGTTTATAAAACGTATTGGAAATATTTTCGAGTCAAATATTGCATAGGGTCGTAGAGACAAGTCCAGACTTTTTCCAGATTTGGTCTGGCAACAACACAGTGAAGCGAACCGGCCAAATAGCGCTTCTGCGGCCACGGGATTCGAGAGTGGACCATCGTAAATTAAACCATTCGCGACTTCCTCAAAAATCAGCATGGAATACAACCAGAGGGCAGCAATACCCGAATCGCTTCGCGCCAGAAAATCGCCTAAGCACATCATTGCGTGGTTTGGCTACAAGAAGACACAAGTTTACAGCATTGCCAAGACGTTCAGAGAATCTCTCGGCCAGAGAGACCTTACGGCAGACCGAGCAAACGACAGAAAACGGTCGAATTGCAAAAGGAACGCAGATACGTCCACGAATTGAAGCAAAAATCGAGAAGGCTACTGGGCGCAGCATGAACGACCTCGCCAATGAAATGGGAGTGGCGAAGTCGACAATAAGTTTGGCAGTGCACGAAAACCTGCAGTGCAACTCATTTGTGCTCGGGAACCGCCAAGTCCTGACTGGGACAAATAAGATGGACAGAAAGACGAAGGCCTAAGGACTCTGCTTAACGACTTGAAGCACAACAGCGCCGGCTTCCTGAGGTTCTTCTCGGACGAGAAGAACTTCATTCGAGACAAAAAGGTGAAACGGCAGAATGACCAATTGATCTGCCAGAATGCCTCTGACGTGCCTACAGTCATGCACACCAAATTTCCGGCCTCTGTGATGGTGCTGGCTGTTGTCAGCAGCGAGGGGGACGTCATGGCACCCCGCTTCTTTGACTGTGGGCGAGATCCGAAAGTTACGTCAAAGTGCTTGAGACGGTTGTGAAGCCCTGGATTGACCAAGTGGCCGCTGGAAGAGAGTACGTGCTATAGCAGTATACTTGCCTCCAGCTCATGAAACAAAGAAGACCCAGGCCGGGCTCTACGACAGTGTCCCCTACCATTGGTCCCCGGGTTTGTGGCCTCCCTCGAGCCCCGACTTTAACACTCTCGATTACTACGTGCGGGCGTGGTCGACGCAAAGGTGTATGGTACATATCAAAACACCAAGGATGCCCTGAAGGACTCCATAATGCAGGTGACGACATAGATGGATGAGACGAAGATGAAGCGCGCCTGGAGCCTTTTCAAAACCAGGCTTGAGAAGCTTGTGGCTGCTAATAAAGACCATTTCAAATAATTTCATTTTTTTTCTTCTAATTTTGTATAGAGTTTGGTGCGAATATATTAATTTTTTCTCTGACTCTGCGTGTTTTCCGGAATATGGTTAAATTTACGGGTTTATCTCGACGACCCATTGGGAACAACGAGGCAACATATCATTTTCGGAATAAACGCATGGTGTGTGTTGTCTGAAAAGCAGCACGCATAATTCACACCCATTTCCGGGCGCATTTTCGCTCCAGTGACGAAGTCCGAACACAGCTATATCATAAAGAATTTTTTTTGGTTTTGCTTTTTTATCGTCGATAAAGACATTTTAAAAAGTTTAAATCCTTAAAAAAAAACGTGTTTTTACACGAGCTTTTTAACTGTGTAGATGCTTACGCCGTTTGGCATTCCGACATTCGCACCTGCACTTTGATCACTGGAAACGTGTGAGGAGAGCAGGTCAACACAGACGCCTCCTGGCGCTCGTTTTCTCTGTGCGTTTTGCTATCACCGGCGAAACCGTTCGGGCACAGAAAACAACAACAGATTCACGGGACTTTCGCTGTGCGTGATCGGTTTAGCCATAGCCTCCTGTATACTGACAAAGCCTGGCAGATCGCCACGAGAAGCGGCCGCCGAAATGTAAAAGGGGGAGCGGCAGACAACGGATGAGAGGAGATCCAAGTGACTGGCGCCCCGCTGCGGCGAGACGCCGAAACACACTTCTCCCGAGCGAACAAGCGTGTTTCGGGTCCTCGCCGCTGCAAAAGCTGTGCGCTGACATCCAGGTTCCCTGAGAAATGGCTCTTTGATGCTCTGCGCTACCAGATACTCGCGCTCCAAATCTCTGACCGGGCGCTCTATGGCTTCGTCGTCGAACTGCCAGGCTGAGGCTATCGTTTAGCGGATGATAGGGAGCGCACAGAGACCACGATCGCCGTAACGATGCCCTTTCGGCACTGCTTGATTTTCTCCGTCGGATGAATAATGGGGGCTGCGGTCGGGCTTGGAATGAATACGGATTATCGAACACCTCGTCGAATATCTCCAGCCGTAACGAAGTAGTCTCGTCTTGCCACTTGCGTGCGCGCGCGTGTCATATATGTGCGAGCGTGCCAGTGTTCGTGACGTGCTGCGCCGACTCCGAGGGTAAGGAGAGTGGAAGGAGGTTGATGCGAAGGGGAGGCGGCGCTATATTTAACCCCCGGGGCGGTCGATAATTTCTCGGGAGAACTGCGAAGACCTGTTTGAATGCGTCGCTCCGACCGCGGAACGCGAATACCGGACGACGCAGAACCCCGGGGTCTTGGGTTGCAGCCGCGAACCTTTCGACACGCCCTGGGGACATCGGGGAACCAGGATGGAGGGAGGGGGGGGGGGGGGGATAAGCTTTGTGCGGCGTGGCGTCTTTCAACCGAAGCTCGCGGAGGGGGGACGGTGGATATCGCCCGACCTAATTGGTTGGTTCCGAGTGGAAGCTTGCCGGGAGGCTTTGCGTTAATGGATAGGGATTGATTACGCATTGTGGCGTGGGATGCAATCGCTTAAGCCTGCATCAAGAATGCGGGCAGGGCTGTGAGTGACTGCTATAGATCTTTGCGAAAATCGCCTTGTGCGCGCTGACACCTTTGTCTGCTGGCCTGTGGAACACGTTTTGAGCATGCGCTGTTGCTCTGTTGTGCGGTACATCGGACGCTGCGCACGCGTCCACAGCTCAGTGACTCAGCATGTTTCTGCCCGGGTGATAAGCGCTGAAAAGGTCTATACGCACTGTTTAAGAAACGCAGAATGTGCGGATTCCCGGGCATCTTATCACTCCGCAGACAATTAGATTTCGTGGATGTAATAATTCATGCACGCCGTGGGCTTCTTCAGTTGTCAATGGCTATGTAATAGGGAAACCAGGTAGTCATATTCATAACAACTATTTTCTTCTGCGAGGTAGTTTTCCGTAGGCTGTTGCACTATATACGAGGGCGAATCAGAAAGTCTTTGCCCCTATTTTTGTTTTTAGCCAAATTACAGCTGTAAATGCGAAGTCGACGTATCCATATACAGCCCGGACCTCGCCCCTACTGATTTCCACGCTTTCGGTCCGCTGAAGAAGTTCCTGGCAGGACAGCGATTGACGTGCAACGATGAAGCCAAGACAGCGGTCCGACGGTGGTTCCACAGTCAGCCGGACGAATTCTACCAGTGGGGCATCTCAAATTTAGTGCTGCGATGGGACAAATGTCTGAACCTGTGTGGGGACTATGTGGAAAAATAGTTAAGATACGTAGAATAGTACGTATATTTGTAACTACCTGTATGTACCTTATTTGGCCTAATAAAACAATAGGTAGCAAAGACTTTCTGATTCGCCCTCTTATCTTCTAAATTTATGCGAAGTAATCGTTACAGTAAGATTCCTTGAGCTCCCTTATGTTTTTTTTCTTCAATTCTCTTATAGTTATCACCGCAGCACTTTGTATAAAAATGATGCAATGGTTCTGCGTGAATGCCATTGTGGGATTAGCTCGAACGTAAGAGTGTGTGTGTGGTGTGTTTTTTCTCACGCCTTGCTGAAAATGGGTAGAGCGAACGTCAAATTTGGCGAGTACTTTGGATGAAGTACCTTCAGTACTATGAGCAACCCGAAGAAACTTCCGATGACATTGTTCGTGGTGTGTCGTCCAGTTTACATCGCAATACTAACTAGGCAGTGTAGATATATGACCACTAAGTTTCAATAGTAATTTCTTTTCTACAAAATGGAGGATCGAATATTTGGAGGATATTCAGCAAATGAATTGTCAATTTACAACAATAGCACGAGAGCTTTTTATTTCTGTTATTATTATTTCTTGTTTTACTGTCTGATTCACTGTACGCGTGTATGATTACACGCCTTTCCAGAACTGCATTTTTCACCAAGTTTTGCTTCACTCGTAGTTATCTGTTGTGGTAATGATGAAGTTTAAATTTGCTATCTCGTGAACCGACTGAAAGCAAACGCTTGTCGGCTAATCTGTCTGACAAAGACCACCTACGTGATTCGCGCGTGCAGTCTGGTACTCCCAACTTCGACATGCAGACGTCTCCGACAAATGGAGTATATACGCGCAAACGGCGTTGAACCCTTCGCATGAGCTTAGTATAGAACTGGCATGGACGGTGACAGCTAACCCCAAAAGACGACGAGCGCCATGATCTATGCACTTTCGGCTCTATTTGATTGGCTCTCTCGGATCGTGTAGCGATGGCTGAGGTCGCACGAAGAGTGAAATTGAGTATACAGACTCCTCTGCCAGTGTCCACTCACTCGTTTTTATTGTTTATCTTTCTTCTTTGGAATGCCAGCACCGACGGACACCTAATCGAGTTTGTTGTCGTCCGTTTTCTTCTCGTCCGATGTTATTAGTCTTGTTAGCTACACGCCCTCTAATTAATTAGCGACGCGAGAAAGGGCGAGGACGCGGAGTGGCACCGTCTTGGCGATATTACCGAGGCCGACTTCGTTAGCGGTACGGAGGACGGAGGACTCGGTACGACGTTTTGTTAGATTGCGAGAGAAAACGAGGACCCCGGGCATGTTTGTTCTCTCCGCTCGAGAACAAGGCCTCAGAAGACGGGCGACCTAAAGGCGCGCGGGCAAAGTGTGGCTCCCCAATTTGTCAGTGTTTGTGTGCGTGCGTGTGCGTGCGTGTGCGTGTGTGGTTCGACAACAAACGCGTCTTACATACCAAAAGCGTCTGGAATGGGGAAATGTTTTTTGTGTTTTGTTTTTAAGACACGCACTTTTTAGATACACATTCGTGCTTGAAGTGAGAGTGCACAAAGCCACAGTCGCAGTACCACCCACATCATAAACAACAACAACGAAAGACATGCGAAGTTTGTTGCAGGCAAGATGACAGAATTATCTGCGGACATGCATCGCGCATGTTGGAAGGATGTTTGCTTCATGCATGTGCATGTTTCGATCATGTCTGTAGACAGTTTTGAATGACCAGATGAATCAAGGAAGAACACGTCTCAGACAGTTTGCGCAGACTGTCTTTCGTATGATGTATTTGCAGTGTGACCGCGACTTAGAAACATTGTTTTTGAACGAAATTCGATCTGAAGTACGAGAGGAGGATTCGTACTGAACTCATGATCGTATACGATGTCATACATCGGAACGGCATGTAGTTTGGGCCATTTTATTTGTCAAACAAACCGTAAATGTGTTACTCCAACATGTGCAACTGTAGATATCTTTTCAAATAGGTATTAATTTGCGCGATAAAGCAGCGGGGCTTTGTTGGCGATCTGTTCATTTGTGCTAATAGCATCGGTCCTTACCTTATAAAAACTGTGGTGATTTTTCTGTTGAAAGACTGTTGAAAAAAGTAATCGGAGGATATAAAATGTCAACGGCTTTTCGTCTGACTTTCTCTATATCTTTTCTGTTAATTCTGTTTTGAATATTGGCCCACTTTTTAATAAAATAAAAGTCAACAGATATTTTGTAGTCTCTCCAAGATGCTTCTTCTGTAGCTTTTCAATTGAAAAGCTACAGATTTTCAATTGAAAAGCTACAACCGTTTAAAAAAGAAAAAAAAATCTTTACACTTTAGCTATACATTAAACAAAGTTTTGGAGGCTTATTACGGCTTTCCACTCTGCTCCAAATTGACTGCCGCAGAATAACGAAAAAAACGCACAGACACGCACACGCAATTTTTTTAAAATATATTTTGGATTTGGTTAGGAAATGGTGTCACCTGTGGTGGTATTTGAACGCACTACATACATCTCACAAATTCACATTAGAATACAGAACACAAACGCCATGAACATCAACACCTGAATCACAGTCCGTTCGACTGCTCCAGAGCCTTATATAGCCTACATTTTGAAGGTAATAATTTGGCCGGTGAACACCTCCGCACTTATTGAGGTTCCAAGTATCCGATCTCCTTCTTGGTAGTCTGTCAAAGGGAAAACAGTGTTTCGAAGGTCGTAGACTCTATCTCTTTTTCAAAGGACATTGATACAACTAATAATAATTCGGCGCATTCGCTAAAACAACATCCACAAAAAACGGCTCCTAGAAGAAATGTTATCGCTTCTCTGCATCGCACCACTCAGGACGAAGCGAGTCAAGGCGGTTGGTCCACATTAAAATAGTTATTTTACTCTTATTTACTAGTTGATTAGTTTAATAGGGTCAATAAAGTCACTATAGTCACTTACAAAGTGAGAACGGCATGGCGTGTCTCTTTCGAACGCCTGGCCTCCAGCACGCGCCCCATGCCTTCCGTCGTGCTTTGACTGCGCGCGCGCGCTCGAGGTGCGCGAGACGCCGAAGCGTTGTCAGAGCTAGAAGGCTCGCACTGGAGGCGGGACAACTGAAGCTCCTCCCTACCGTTCTCACCTTGTCAGCGACTATAGTGGAAATTAGTGACCTTTGACATCTAGTCAAGATGTACTATGTTCAATAAAAGTCAACAGAAAGTCTGTACATTTTCTATTGACACTGGCTACAGAGAGTCAACTGAACATTTTCAACACAAAGTAAACATAACGTCTGCAGTCTTTCTGATGACACTGTCAACAGGAAGTCGGCAGAAAAAAATCAACGCAAAGTTAATAGAAAGTCAAGAGCTTTCTTTTTACTCAGGCTGAAGAAAATCATTAGAAAAGCTTCAGCACAAAATCAACAAGCTTTCTGTTTACCATGTCAACAGGAAGTCAAAGTCAAAGAAAGTAATCAGAGTACAACAAGAAGTCAACACGTTTTCAATAAAAAGTCAACAAACCTTTTTTATAGGGCCTATCTCCTTTTTCGTCTCTTCACGAATAGGAACTTGGATCATCATTAACTTAGATAAATAAAAACAGTTTGACCTCAGGGATACGGTAGAAAGCAATTAGGCAGTATAAAATTTGCCAGCGTTAAAGGCGTAGCCAAACTACGAAAAGATATGATAAACAAATTATGAGTCAGACAGCTTAAGAAGTGATAAGGGTCTGGCGAGTCTATCTTATTATGCGCTCCCAAACCAGCGAGGTGATGGCTAGCGTAAGAAGGCCAAAGAACGAATCGCAAAGCATAAAGCGTAAGCATAAGCAACCCCCTCCATTTCGCAAGCTGTCAGTCACCATACAGAAAGATAAAAGTCTACGCCACATAACAAAAGGGAAAAGCAGATAAAGTGTTGAAGCGCATGTTTGTTTAACGAGGAACAATGGGATACCATTGAGCCTGCTTCATGAGAACAGAGCGATCCCTGAAAGCCTCGAGTAACGATCGAAACATCCTCAGAGTGAGATCGCATCGTAAAAGAAGAGCTGCCGCAGAAACGCTTCGATCAAGCCATGCCCTCGTCGCCGGATTATCGCTGATCCATGGACAATAAATCCCCTCCTCTTGTTCTGGTCGTCCAGCCTTCTTTGTGCCTCATTCAAGTCGCTGCAAAAAGGTTGAAACGAATTAATGCGGAAGGGATTGAGACGGAAAAAGAAGAAATGGGTTTCGTGTAAAGCATTTTCCGATTGGGTTACCGATTGGGGAATGCGGGAGGTATCATCCCTTCGTCCATCTGGAGGACACATGTGTTGCGGCGTTTGTCTTTGTAGTTCAAATCTGTTTCATGGTTGAAAAGCGCGTTTGTTCGTATCTTACTTTTAGTCTTTCTGGGAGTAACCGTTTTGTTGTGGGTTTCCAAGAAGTTCATCTTTTTATGGCTTAGGCTCATTCACGACATTAAATTTGATATGTTATTTAGAAGGCTTACGATGGCAACTTTCTTTGATCCTGAGGGGAAATTGAGTTAGCGGTTTTATTAAAGGCGGCGGTGCAACGATATTATGTACTTTGCGTAAATACAGATAAGAGGAAATCCGTGACGTTTGTAACCTGTAAAGAGAGTTCCGTGTTTTCGGATAAATCCGAAAACCTCAAAAAAAACGCCCACCGGTAAAATTCTGGTCAATTCGAATTTATCCGATAAACTCTGATTTTGATGCGCCACATGCTCCCCCCCCTTCCCAAAATAAACTAAATAAAGACGGTATTTTACAATTAAGTTTTATCAGCGCACAGGGTCAATGGTCTCTGGAAAATGCCACCTGAGTTATGTTTAAAATATAGGATTGTTGGCAGAAGGGGTCTTACCGCTTATCTCGTCAAGTTTCAGGCCGACATGTCATTGTACTTTCGAGTCACGACAAAAGCCTCTGCATTGGTTCCCAGTTTGGGCCATACTATTTGTGTTTTAAGAGGAAGGAGAGGTTGTGCTTTGGCAACAGTTAAAGCTACGGACCATAGAGATTGCATAAAATTGGAAGAGGGGGCAGTTGGAACTTTCCCTAATACATCCTTTACCACTCCACCTCGTCGCGCGGCCGCGGGGCAGCATGGAAGAGGATGGGACGAATACGTGCTTACCAGCGACTACCTTCAGGAGTTCATTTTTAAGGTATCGGCGTTGATCGAAGCCACAAATTGTGCAACTTTCGCCGTGGGACAAACTAGTATTGCCAATGGCAATTGCGCCAACACCAAATCCAATCTGAAGAAGTATTCATTGATATAGACCAACACGCGGCTCCTGACGTCACGCCACTGCGGTGGCGCTGCTGTCGGTACTGCGCATGCGCAAACGCTTCTCTCCTCCCGATTTTGGTTTCTGCGCATCGCGCAGTGCCCACACCTGGTGTGGGCAAAGCGGGCTTGTTTGTAAACAGGCTGTTGGTCTATAAGCGCGCTTTTATTTTTCTTTTATCTATCATACGTTTACACCCGAATATTATTTATTTATTTTTCATAGGAAACACTGCAAAATTAAGCTCCGAATTTCGGAGATTTTCAAATCAATCAAAAATAAATTTTTATAAACTCTGAATTTTCGGAAAAAAAATGAACTCCACATAACACCCCCTGAAATTAGCGAAAAATAAACTCCGAAAACAGGGAATCGTACTTCTATAATACAAGCGTTAGTTTTTTTTCCTTGTGCAATAGTAGTCGGAGAAAAAAGCTCGAACTCAAAACGAGCCGCGTTTTTTCTCTTCAAGTCGCAGCTAGAACAAGTGGTCAAGTGACGTGGAGCCGATTCCATGACACCAATGGCTACGTTTACATAAATGCGATTGTAGCGCATTGAATCGAGATTTGAATATTTTGATTGATAGCAGATGGGCAGAAAAAGAAGAAGTAGGATGACAGGCTGCGATGCGATTGGTCCCTGCTCGATTCGAGAAGCTTCGATCACATTCCTGTAAATGTAGCCAATGGTCATCATAGCCACGCACTTGAGTTGGAGCTGACAAAGCACAGGACACGCGCCGAGTTCCGGTAGACATTGTTAGGGTTCGATATTGTCGCCATTGCAGCGATTGAGACACGAGCCGCTACCCCAATGCTCGTCGAGCTATTGATAATCGTGAGCTCAAATTGAGTGCTCGGCAGTGTTGGGTAAAGTACATCTAAAAGGTACTTCAAGTAAAGTACAAAGTAAATGAGACGTGATGTACTTTAAGTAAAGTAGTAAGTACACTGGGTGCAATGTACTTGAAGTAAAGTACTATAAATACAATGTACTTTCAAAGTAAAGTACAAGTATTTTAATACAATCTTTCATGATGTCCTTTAATTCTCCAATACACGTTTGCAAGTCCGGCTTTAGGGCACTGCCATCTTGCTCGTTGGGGTGCGCTTGGACGCGTCCTAATCCGATTACGAAGCCTTGCTAAGGCGTCATAATCGGATTATGGCCGCGCCCAAGCGCACCCCACTGGGCAAGATGGCGGCACCCTGAGACCAGACTTGCAAACGTGTATACAGTGATTTTTTAACTGGTATGCATTGCCCAGGGGTAATCAGGGTGCATGACCTATTTTCAAAAACAGCGGCGAATATTTGATAAAGTCAAGTGGCCACAGAGTAGTTATTTTCATGAATTGAGCTAAATTCAGAAGTCCCTCTTCTGAATTTGGCGCCGCTTGCACTGAATTTTTGCACCCAAGCGTGTTAAATATATACTAGGAGAGAGCATGACGTCAGTGAGTGTGCAAGCGAGCTGGTGATAATTAATCATAATGTGTTACCTGAGATTGAGGTGCCAAACAATTGAGGAACTTTCAAGTCAAAGGAAAAGACAAAAAAGAGAATGTCTCAAAACATTGAGACGTTCTCCTCTGTTGTCTTTTTCTTCGACTTGAAAGTTTAATTGTTCCGCACCACAGTTTCAGGTGCTAGATTATGATTAATTTGGCCCTCATAATATTTTAAACCTCCTCACTTGCGCTGAACGACCGAGAAGTAGCGAGAGTTCAATAAGCTGCTGGAAAGCCGCCCCCAAAACAAGTCGGAGCGATGCGTCGTCTGCTCACGTCTCTGCTAAGAGTAGAATATTCCTCCCAGTATTTCTTCGGAGTTGACAAAGTATCATTTCGTGATACAAATATAACAAAACAAAATTTGGGGAATGTACTTTGAAGTCGGAAATTGTACTTTCCTCGGAAAGTACCAGAAAAAAGTACTTTAAGTAAAGTACAAGTACATACTCAGAGAATGTGGCTATCGGGGGAAAATGAAGTGCGAACAGAGACGCGTGGCTTGCTGCAGGCTGCGCCACTCGGAAGTGAGCCTAGGGGCGAGGGTGCGTGGCCTACCCGATGTGTTCACTCCCTTCGGTTCGAGGCCTCGCTCGCAGTGTGCCTGGCAGTGAAGCTATCACCGCTATCTTTGCTGGCTCAGCGCGCGCAGTGCGAAGAAGCTCAGCCTACGCGCCATGCAGACAAAGATAGCGGTGACAGCTTTCAGCGCACTGAGAGGCGCACTGCCGAAGCTTGGGGAGTGCCGAGCGAAGGCGTGAACACATCGGAGTAGGCCACGCACCTCGCCCCTAGGCTCACTTCCGCGGCGCAGCCTGTACGGCAAGCCACGCGCTCCTCTGTTCGCATTTCATTTTTCCCCGATAGTACTTCAAGTATAAGTACAAGCTTCTAAACATACTTGAAGTAGTATTTCAAGTACAATGTACTTGAAGTACTTCCCAACACTGGTGCTCGGCCAATGCTCGGGTACAATTTATGAGCCGCATGCAGATATTGTCACTGGGGACTATATATCGGCCCTGAGGAACACCGCGACTTCTCAACTACGTCATCAAGTTTTGCGAAGAAGAGATCGAAAGAAAACTCTCGCTTTAATTATCTTAATTACCCGCAACGAAGAAGTTCCTTGGTCAATAGATACTTTCCGAATTTTAGTTTGGCCACTTCTGATAGCTATCATCACCTATAGTATGTAACATCTGCAGATGCAAACGGCGGTTTCCTTATGGTTGATGAAGAAAAGAATAGAACGCAGTGCGGAGCATGAGCATTCAGATACTAGTTCGCTGTACTATTGTTCGATGTCACGGTGACGAAACCTATAAGCTTTTATGCGCTACGCATTTGATGCTGTCACCTAAGTCCTTGGAATGCTCGGCTTTGGCACGCGCAGACAGCTGAGAATGAAATTTAATTTTATCAAGAGGCTTATTTAACTATAAGCGACTTGTGCAGATTGGTAGTTTCTTTTATGCCATCGAAACTGAAGCAAAGTTTCGTACGTTTATAGTTGAAGAATGGGTACGAGCTTTTATTCGCCATGAACATGCAACAATTTGGAGTGATATTTCACCCACTAGATGGCAGCGAATTGGTGGAAAAAGTCTATTGCGCTGCTTGCGAGTATACTTGATTCCCAATATACTTCGTCCACCTCAGCATGGGCTATTGTTAGCCACTCATGACTGATCTCACCAAGCATTCCACGCATGCGTGACGCCGCCATAACTGTAGTTCATAGGAGGCAGATGCCAGTTCACGAGACAGCTCATGCCGCCTCGTGCTCTGCTCGTGCAGACCTCCAGCAGGGTGGTCGCACGTGCAGAAAGACTACAGCTCCCACGATGCATGGCGGCAGCGGTGGCGTACTCAAACTAGCTGGTGAGATCGGTCTATTGCTTTGGATGACGGACGCTTCGGCGGCTGCACGAGCGCTCGTGCGGCGAGTGCTAGCATAGCCTCCTCTATACTCACAAAGCCTGGCGAAGGACATTGAGGCACCCTAAGCCGGCAAGTTTGACGACGGAGCCATAGAATGCCCGGTCGCAGCTTTGGAGCGCGAGGATCTGGTAGCACAGACCATCAAAGAGCCATTTCTCGGTAAACCCAGTGCCTTCATACAAACACGCGCTTTTGCTTGAGTGGTGACATCTCAGCCATTTTTACGCCCAATCGTTTTTTCTGCATTTGGAAGTGCGCAACCGAACGTCACTGAGCTCGAGCGCGTAGCTTTGGCTATCGCATAGACGCCATTTTATCGCCCAAGTCACGCACCAAGCGCGCGAGAGCGTCACGCGCTGAACATTCAGTGCAACAATGGATGTCTTCACCCTGAGACAGACAGACATGTAGGCACCCTAGGTAAACCTGGACGTCAGCGCAAGGCTTTTGCATCGGCGAGAACCCGAAACACACTTGTTCGCTCGCCGGACAACGTGTGTTTCGGCGTCTCGCCGCAGCGAGGGCGCCAGTCACTTGGCTCTCTCTCTCATCCGTTGTCTGCCGCTCCACCCTTTTGCATTTCGGCGGCCGCTTCTGTGCGATCTGCCTGGTTTTTTCAGTATATAGGAGGCTATGGCGCCAGTAGCGGTCAGGGCAGTCAAGGCTTTGTCGCTCGCGCTTGCACAGCCTTCTCAGTTAGTCCATGGTAAGGAACTGTATGAGCATCGTACCGGCTTGCGGTCTTGTATCACTACTGCGTGGTGCAAGCTAAAGACCCCAGGCTAGCTGTTGCACTGCACTGGCTAATTCGCTCATCTACGTCTGATAGACGACGCGCCCGTTGAGGCAGACTAAGGTCAGGCTGTATAAACATACCCCCAACCCAATTTTGTTTTTCATGCTCAAAGAATAGTGCCAGTAAAGTCGCGATCACACAGCTTTATGCATAATACAAAAAAAAGTCTGCAAGCATCAGTGGTGCGAATGTCGCCTGCAACGTTTCTCCCTGAGCTCATTGCTATGTGGGATACGAAACACGAATCTCGGGGTGATCCATGTCTGAATATTTTATCAAGCTGTCGTCTTTACATGATGTATAACCAATGTGACCCCGGCCGAGCGCGTGTAAAGTGAGTATATTTCAAATGAATATCGCTGTAATCAGCTTTTTGGCAAAGAGTGCAACCCCACCGTGCATGACGTTTTGGTGTATTTTTGACGGCTTATAACTTTCTTTCTATGTATCTTACAATTATAAAGTAAATGTCAAAATAAAGAGCTGCTTTTCAACAATACTTTAATGTCTCGATATTACGGTTACTTTTAGTTGTTAGTTAATTATTCAGCTTTTAATAGACCACAGTCTCTAATATTGAAAAAATTATTTCTCGAGTTGTACCGTCCCATCGTCCACGATATTTTACGTGAGCGTTCGGTTGGATGTAATAAATTAAAAAAATAAGCAACCAACTGTACAGATAATGTATATTTTAAAATAAAAAATAAAGTTTAAAATGGTACTATTTTATGCCGCTATAAAAACTGAATCACGTCAGCTAATCAAAAAAACGAGACATTAAATTATGTAGCATCCTTCGATATTATATTTTACAGAACTTCCATATTGATATATTACACGTTAAGAATGTTATAAGACCTCAAACTTTTCCCATTCAGTTACGGCGAGTTGTAGTTTCTTAATATAAAATACAGATGGCGACACGTGTTCAAGAACAGCTTGATGTGCATTTTCCGTCGTGTGCCGCTTGGAACGCCACGTGACGCTTGGAACGCCACGCCAGATGTCAGGGTGTCAGATCAGCGCATACCACCCAGAACACAAGGCCTGCGCGTTTCTCCTCCTCTAAACGTCACCGACGAGTAGGATCCCCCTTCAGCGCCCCCCTAGCTAGGCCCGGATGAGCACCATCGTCTGCTACATCGTCTGCGGCGTCGTCTGCTCCATCGCCTGCTTCGTGGTTTGCGTAGCAGACAATGAAACAGACGCTCACGCCGAGTGTCTGCTGCTATAGCATACGATGAAGTTAAACGTTCACGTGGAGTGCTGCCAAATGCATGAGTGAAATTGCCTTATTGCTTTGCGAAGGGCTGCAAAGCCCTTCGTTGACGCTGGACGCTAGCGCTGGACGCCATTTTCGAGGGCGCTTTTATACCCGGGTCGCTGCTTTGAAGCGTTCTTCCGCAGAACGAGCGCGCGCGCTAGAAATGCCCGTCTCAGTGCCAGGAGCGCGTGCCAGCTCGCGCTCCTGGCCGAGGGAGTGTTCGCGTGCACGTCGCAAATGAACTGAAGTCTCGCTATCAGCCTGCGCTCGGCAGTCACGCACACAGCTGTGGCCGGCGAATGCGACGTAGCTGAGACGCGGCCCGTACTTTCGCCAAGCTTCAGCCTGTTTGCCGCTTGGGGCGGGTCGGGGATCTACTAACGAAACGTCATGCGCAGGCCTTGTATTCTAGGTGGTATTGGTACAGATGCTCCGGATGCCCGCAGGGGAGCAAGCCAGAGATATCAGAACAACAAGCGCGAGGCTGCG